>VZTJ01002496.1:319044-337530 GCA_013397795.1 Orthonyx spaldingii | reverse complement strand
CCCCCCCAATTTGGTTTTAAGATTAAGTTGGGACAAACTCAGCCCTGCTGCATCACCCAGTCAGCATTCCAGAGGGCAGGACAGTAGGGAGCAGGCTGAGCTTGAGGGAAACTGTCACCAGCCCCTGACACTGTGTGATGGCAGGACTCCAGCCCTCCTTATTTCACTTTATTTTCCTTTGCAGTGCATTTGGTTTTACATCATTCTCTGCCTCCCCTCACAGGCAGCAGAGTTGCGACACAGCATCCCACCCCTGGGCTTTGAACAATTCCCTTTACAGATTTGGGGTCAATTAGTGCACAATTCATAGCATTGTATGAAAAAAACTCCAGTTCCTGACGATCTCTGACAATAACTTCACCAAAAAAACCCTTTTTTGCCACTCACATTTGAAACCCTTGGCCTTCATCACAACAGAATATTACAGGAATTCACTGGAACTGGTACCGGCAAGGACAGCACATTGCTAAACCACGTTAATAAGCCCAAAACCCATTCCCTCCTCTTTAAAGTCACAGATCCAAGCATAGGACAGTCAAACATCACACAGTGTCCCCCTCCCTGTACCTCAGGGCTGTGACACTTGAGTGGACAGTGCCACAGTGGGGCTTCCAGAGACTGAGGGAGCAGCAAGTCCTTCGGACAGTGCACTGGAGCTCAGAAAGCCATGGCTTCAGAGAGCTCAGAGGATGTGGGGCTTTAGGAAAGAGCAGGTGGGATTCTACTCTAACTGCTCCCAGTGAGGGAAAACCAAAAATAAAACCAGCCTTTGTTTAAAAAGCCTCTGAAAGCGGAATTCATAAAAAATTAAAAGTATTCAAACATTTTTACAGAGTACTTTACTATCTTGACTAAATGGCACCAGATTTCAAGTGGTCATGTGGAAGAAAAATCAGTAGCATTTCAAATGTTTCTTTGTTCTAGAAGCAGTTTCTATCCTGGCATTTGCTGCTAAAAGGGACAAGTGAACTGAGTATCAAGGAATCTTTCATCTATGCAGCTTCTGATTTGGTTTGCTTCAGGAAGTAGAAAAGATTTTCCATACTCAAGTTATCTACAGATTACGTCTATATATAAAAAAAAGTGTGGCTATGTACAGGTCCTACACTCACACACCCATCTGTCCACACACAGCCCGTGCGGGGTGCTGTCCCTGGCCCCGCTCCTGCTGGAAGGCTCCAGGGCATCCCCGGGGACAACACTCAGGCACTGCTCTTGGTCTGGGCTGAATTGTTCCACTCACGTTCTGTGCTCACACTCCCAGTGGGAACTGCAATAACTTAGAGGTTGTTGTATAAAAACGGTTCCAGGAACAGAATTCCCGCTGCCACCCCCGCCCCCGACATTGGTTTTGCTAACTGATTACAGAAGTCAAACTAAATCACATCAGGAACTGCAAACACACTCTTCTGTCTTAATCAAAAATGAGCCCCATGGCCAGGTTCTGCATGGAGACGTCCTTGGATTTCCTCATCTTCTCGATGGCCCTGTGGAGATCCTGCTGCTGCACGGGCCGGATCTCATCCTCATCATGGCTGGGGAGGAGAGAGGAACAGCCAGGTGAGGGCTCAGGGTGCCAGCTGTGCCCACAGCCAGCAGCCAGCACTGCAAACAGGAGCTCTGACATGGATCCAGCATCACACTGGAATCCCAGGGTCACTGAGGCCGGAAAAGCCCTCCCAGCCCACGGAGTCCCAGCTGTGCCCAATGCCCACCTTGTCCCCAGCCCAGAGCTCTGAGTGCCACGTCCAGGCCTTCCTGGGACACCTCCAGGGATGGGGACTCCAAACCTCCCTGGGCAGCCCCTGCCAAGGCCTGAGCACCCTTTCCATGGAGAAATTGCTGCTGGTGTCCAACCTGAGCCTCCCCTGGCCCAGCCTGAGACCGTTTCCCCTTGTCCTGTCCCTGTGCCCTGGGAGCAGAGCAGCTCCGGCTGCCCCCTCCTGTCAGGGAGTTGTGCAGAGCCACAAGGGCCCCTGAGCCTCCTTTTCTCCAGGTTGAGCCCCTTTCCCAGCTCCCTCAGCCGCTTCTGGGGCTCCAGCCCCTTCCCCAGCTCTGTTCCCTTCCCTGGACATGCTCCAACCCCTCAGTGCACACAGGGATTGCTGCAGGCGTGGCAGATACCACGCTGAGGGATGTCACAGCAACGTGTCAGCAGCACTGCAGCCTGGCACTAACCAGTGCAGCAGCAGCACTTGCTGGCTCAGGCCACCTCCAGCCTGGGCACCTTTGAACAACCATTCTGATTATTGGAGCCAAAAGGAGTAAGAGTAACTGACTTGTGGGGGATTTCTGTGTATAGTGGCAATTGGGCAGGGAAAGGGGTTGCTCCAGCTCTCTGTGGCCCTACACCCATTCCCAGCTGCAGTGAGGGAACCCAAGGAATGGCTGAGGTCAGCAGGGCCCCACGTACACGTCCTCTTCACAGGCGCTGTTGACGTACTCCCGCACGCAGAGCAGCGCCGCGTCCCGGCACATCTCCTTCAGGTCGCTGCCCGAGAAGCCGTCGGTCTCCTTGGCCACCTGCAGCAGATCCACGTGCCTGTCCACCTGTGGGACACCCTGAAGTAAGACTAGGGACATTCCAAAGCCACTGCCCTCGGTCACCACGATAAGCAAGTCATCTCCCAGGAGTTTTTATCTGCTCTGAGATCATATTCATTTGATAATTTTGGGGAGCTAAATGATTCCCTCACTCTTTGAACCCTCTCTGTGGTTCACACCATTAAAGGAAACTGGTGTTTCAGCTCACCAAACTCTGCCATTGGTTTAAAACCCCACCTAAATCCCAAAATCCCATTGGTATATCCGGTACTAACCATGCTCCCACACAGATCTGCCTGGCAAAAACTGGATCCCAGGAATAGTGACCCCTTTTCCCAGGTGCCCACACAAGTTTCTCAGAACTCTGTTGTCTGGACACCTGCTCCTGCTTTATACAGCCCTAAACTGGGGATTTAGAGGTGAAACAATGTGTCTAACTCAGTGCACTGGGTCAGGCTGAACCCTTGCTAGCCAAGACACATATTTATTCCATCTCTATGGAATTTCTGATTCCTTTCCCACCATGTGCGCCAGTATTTCCCTTTCAAAAAGTTAAAGACAAGTCAGTCTAACAAAAGGCTGAAATTCTGGAATGACTTCTTCCAAGAGGGAAACTATTGCATGGTTTAAGGCAGGCAAGGAAAAGGGAGGGCAGGACTCTCCCTGCCATGTGAAGTTTGTCACCCTGGCTGAGAACAACCTGGGCTTGAGAGATCCAATTCCTCCTCCTCTGGGATAAGCAATACAGGCTGCTTTTTTATCTCCCTGAAAAACTTATTTGTGGGGCTGTGGTTGCCTGCCAGATGCTGGTGAGCTGCCATTTTTAGGCCTCTTCAAATAATTTAAGTAGTTTTTACTAATAAATTATATTTTTTAGGTTAGACAGCAGCCAAGAGACACTTTGCAACATTAACTTGAAGGCAATTAGTGCTGCTGACTAAATTTGGGAGGAAGCTCTAATGACAGGGATCCTGTATCCTGCCACAGCCACTTCCAGGTGTGCTCACACCTACTCCTTCCCCTCTCCTCTGAAGAAAATTCAAATGATGGATCAAAAGCAGCACTGTCAAAAAAAGTCATTCCCTCTTTCTTGACTTGAGCCAAGAAAGAGTTAAAGAGTCAGCATCTTCTCCCTGCTTCATGAGGGCTTGAAATTTCCTTCCCTGATCCAATGATTCACTGATCATCATCTTTAGAGAGAGAAACCTCTTCTCTTGTAACAGAAAAAGCAAATGGAGACAGAGAAGTAGAGTCATTCAGAGGTGGTGATTCACCATACAAGCCAAGGCTGCTGCTCACACAGGAGCCAACTGCAGGGCTTTAATGTGAGGCCACACCTAAACCCACAAAAGATCCCCAAGATCCCACCAGAAATGCCCTGGCAGAGCATCTCAGCCCCACTGCAAGGCAGGCGATTGTAAAGCTCATGTTCTTGCCAGGCCAGAGCTGCACTGGTGGCAGCAATGCAGCCATGAGCCATGAACAGGGGACTACTCACATTTTCATTCTTCAAAATCAGCTTCAGGATGGCCTCTCTTTGCTTCAGAGCCTGAAACAGAAGAGACTGAAGTTACCAGAGGACGAAAATAAACACTTGTGACATCCCAGGGCTTTCAGTCCCTTTGGTTCCCTCACCCAGGACATGAGACACGCACTGAGGAAACCTCTCTGATGGAAATTCAGTTTCACAGGTGATGCTTGGGAAATTCTAAACCACATAAATCACACACTGTGTGTGAGGAGGTTACTGACGAATCAGCTGAGTCCTGAGCAGATCCTTCATACGAAGGTCAAACACAGGCAATAAAGACTGGGTTTGGTGCCTGCCAAACCTCACTTACATCATTAAAAAGGGAAAAAATTCCCCCACAGATAATCTGGCAGCTGAACAGTTGCTACTCTGTCCCAAAATCCACTTCTTCCATTTCCCTCTGCTTTGCAGGTAATTTTTTTATGAGTAATTTGGGGCCTTTTCATCTCAAACTCAGTTATAAAATCTGCAAGGCTTTCACTTGTGCCCGTTCCCATCCACAGCACATCAATTGTTCCACCTTCAGCAAGAGTCAGGGCCAGCCTGGGTTGATCACAACACATAAAAACAAGAGAGAAGCAGTAAGTTCATGACAGGGCTGTAGTTGGGGTAAGGAAAATCTGTTCCCTAAATGACACCTCCTGTGCTAACTGTGATCCTGGGAGAGGGAGCCAATCCCTGTAATATCCCAAGGCACATAATTCCTCCTTCTAACGATGGGGCTTGACAGAAAGACACAACAAAGTACTCAAATCCACATCCGTGCCCCCTGCTAACTCAAGGCACAGTTGGAGATGAGGAAGGTGTGTGGAACAGGTATGGAGGCACAGCAATTCCTGGATTATAAAAGGTGTTTCCAAATGGATCCACCCCCATGGAGTGAAAGCCAGTTCCAACAACACAAGCCTGGGAACTCAACTCCTCACTTGCACAATCAGTAAGAGTTTTACTCCTCCAGTTTGGTCTCTAAGTCTCAGCAAAAAAAGGATAATGATTTCTGTAGCAAGAAGGGAATTCTTGACAGCCACAAATCAACTCCTGAAACACCAACACAAAAATGTCTGGTGACACCACCAAGTGCTCAAAGGTGACTAAAATACCTGGAAAAGCATGGCAAGAGCAACATTTGGAGTAAGGACAACCTAATTGATAAAGAACTTAATTACTGTGGCATAAATCACAGAATCATGGAATAACCTGGGTCGTTAAAGACCATCTTATTCCAAGCCCATCACAAGCAGAACAAACCTGGTTTTCCACACTGTCTGCTGTGGAAAGGCCTGAGCAGAACACAGTTACAAACAAACCCTTCCCAGTGTGCAGCATCCAAACAGCTCCATCCCAGAGGAGGGGTGGGAAGCTAATGGTGTTGTTTCAGATAAAAGACTCAAGAGATCAAAATTTCATCTTAAAAAGCTGAGTTAGAGACGTGCTTCAAAAACCCCCAAAACCAGCTCAGCAGAATGCAGCATTTCCTGGAGGGAAGCCCCAGAGCCATGGGTTTCCTGGCTGGAGGGGCAGGGCAGGCAGCACTTACAGGCTGGTTGATGTGGAAGCGGGTGGGCATCCTCCTCATGATGGCAGAGTCCAGGTCCTGGGGCCGGTTGGTGGCGCCCATCACAATCACCTGTGTGACACCAACAGACACCACTGAGACCAGTGCTGCGGAACATCCACAGACCGGGAATGCCAGTGCCCACCATGGCATCTCCCCCACTTTATCAACAGCATTGACGTTTAAAGAAGTTACACAACGGTTTCCTGGCAGTGACCTCAGCAAGGGCAGCTGGAGAGAGCCACAAATACCACCTGGGGGGAGATGAGCTCAGCTTGAAAGTTCAAACCCTAAGAAGGAACTTAAAACTTCTGCTTGTGATGTCACTCTTAGTTCCTGGTGGAATTCAAAAGGAGATGTTCCAGTAAGGTATTCTGTGCTGTGCTGAAAAAAGAATCACAGAAGATTTGGGTTGGAAAAGACCTTAAAGGCCATCCTGCTCCAAGCCCTCCATGGCCAGGGACACCTTCCAGGAGACCATCAAGGCAATGAGTTCCCCTGGCAGCCTTCACATGCACTCAAATGGTGTCTTGATTTTTTAAGCATTCAGAAGAGCATTCAGTGACCCACAGGTACACTGGGCAGCAGAGGGTTAAAGGTGTCCAAGCAAAGCTCAACACCAGCCCCGTGTTTACCTCCTGGAGCACTCCAGTTCTTAAGTCCAGAACAAATTTGCTCCCTGTTCACAGCACCCTTGTTTCCCCATTTGTTACTCTAAGGTGTGCACACAGTAAACACCCAGCCAGGAGACTGAAGAACGTCAGGGTGATTAATCTGGGCTCCAGGGGATTTCTGGCTGCTCCCAGCCTTTGGGCCAGGCACAGCATCTCCAGGAACTAGGGCCAGCAGGGCTGGTGACTCGGCAGAGTCACCCTGCCACCTAGAGGCACTGGGATTGCTGGCTCGGGGATCAGCCACACTTCTCTGGGCATTATTTTCAGCCAAAAGGCACATTTTTCACCTGCGCCGAGTTCCTGCCAGACTCCACATCCATCCTCAGCAGGTTTAGCCCACAGCTGAGCGTGGTTTCCAGGTGAAATCAACACATCCACCTCAACACTTCCTTACAATTTCCTCTGAGCAGCATTTGGAATTCTTGTTTTTCTTACAAAAGCCAAATTCTACTGAACTCAAGGGATCCCAAATTGTCTTAGTGAAGGGAATGAATAATTTAATCTGCTCCAAGGAATTGTCAGTTTATTGGGAAAAAAAGTAATCCATTGTGCTTGGAAGATAAGACTGGTTTCCAGTGAGGGGTTCACACCACTGGGCTTTTACTAATGGGAAGCTTTAAACTTCCTCAGTTTATTCACTGTCTTCTACTCACTTTGGGGAAAATTCAGCTGAAAAACATCTTTAGCACAAGCTTGGGAGAGGAGGAAAAGCAGATTTTACACAGCAAGAACTATCGGGTGTCACTGCATTGGACATTTACGGAAAAATACACATTATAAAGGCTGAAAATTTTCAATTTGGAGAATAAACACCCTTTTTAAGAGCTTTAAAAGATCATGCCAGGTGAGAGTTCAGAACTGTGCCATGCAGGCTTTCTGCTACATTCAAGTCGTTTAGAATCCCAGAATGGTTTGGGTTAGGAGGGACCTTAAAGCCCATCCCATCTCATCTGAAAATGCCACTTCTGGATTAAAACCAAAATAAGTACAAAGCCAATCCTCACATACAAGTGCCCTCATTCTCACAATGTGCTGGGATTCCCTGACAGGTAAAGAACCCTTTGGCAGTCCCTGCTCCATGCATTCTGCCACTGTTCCCAAGCGGCTCCATGCACAGTGTCCCACAGAGGGAACCACACCCCTGCTCCCAGCACCCTGAGCACTCACCTGGCAGTTGTAGTCGGTGTCCAGCCCATCCCACAGGCTCATGAACTGGGCTTTCATCATGGCTGTGGCCTCATGGTCAGTGCTCGAGCGGTTCCGCAGGAAGGAATCTGTGCCAGAGGAGGGAAGCAGCCACTGCCAATCCAGTTCCTCATGGGCACACCTGGGCTGCTCTCTTAGCTCATCAATGCATTTTTAATAACCACTGTCAGCAAACAGCAAGTGCTGCTAAGGGGGAAAGCAGCAAAGTGGAATCTGCCCCTGTTCCTAAGCCCCCATTTTAAACAACATCACTCAAGTGTGCACCCATCACAGAAGACTGCCCCACATCTTGTGCTCCAAATTTTCACCTTCCTGGATTCATGGAAAGCAGCCTCCCCTCCTCCTTCTTCAGCCTTACTACACTACTGTTCCAGAGCTCTCCCAAACGCATATTTTATTTTCCAGTACATGCCCTTACAGCAGAAGTACTGAAATGTATTTGCTGCTGGGTTTCCTTATGAACCACAAATTAGCAGAAACATGTTTTACTTGTAAATTCCTTCACTACCACCAGGAAAAAGACATTGTTTTTCCTAATGTGCCACCATTACTCTACAATCCTATTTCTATTACTTTTCTCCTTTCTCCAATCCTATTTCTCTTACTGAACCTTCACTCTCTTTAAGGAAAAGATGACACTGGATCCATACACCACTGAACCTACAGTTTAATGTCACTCTGCTATAGCTACTGATAAAAAAAGAGAGATTTTTACCTATTTCATCAATAAAAATGATGGATGGCTGGAGCTTTATGGCCAGGGAGAAGACAGCAGCAGCCAGTTTTTGGGATTCTCCGTACCATTTATCCGTCAGCGTGGAGGGCTGGAGGTTGATGAACCTGCACCCGGCTTCCTTGGCCGTGGCTTTGGCAATCAGGGTCTTCCCACATCCAGGGGGGCCGTAGAGAAGGACTCCTGAAAAATTCATGGTGTTAATGCTTTGGTAGGACAGGCCTGGGAGTGTCCAGGCTCGTTTTTGATCCAGGTTTTAGAAGGTAAGAAAGCAAAGCAAGGAAACAGTCTTCCATCAAATCAGAGGTGTTAAGATAGTCCCCACTGAATGATAGCTCAGAATGGCCAAAGACAAGAATGGTGAAACTGAGAAGAGACATTTGCAAGATGACTGGTTTATCGTCCCTGCCCGTGGCAGGGGGTGGAACATCATCTTTAAGGTCCCTGCCAACCCAAACCATTCCATGATTCTGTTTTATTCCATTCCCAGGGCTATAAAGGATACATTAAATTAACTCCCTATTTATTTCCTGTCAGCATCTGACAGGCCTTCAGTCCTGCCAATAAAACTTAGCACAGAGGAGTGAGAAAAGCAAAAATCCATCACAAAACAGAGTCCAGTGACAAACAAATTACCCACAATTAAACATGACACCTTGTATTATTTTTAAAGTTGCCACAGTGCAAGAACTCACAGGGGTGTTTTTCTAACAGAGTTAAAGAAAACAATTTAAAGAGTGACATGCAGTCAAAAGAGCCTGAAACACAGGGAATTATTAAGGTTTTTTTCTCTGTTTATGGGAGTGATGACCACAAACATCCTTACTCCGAAGCAGTGACTTCCTATTAACACACAGCACAAGTCACTCATAAAACTGGAGAGCTGCCCTAGATGGAAAGCCTGCCTTAAAAAGATAAACAAAAAAATAATTTTTTCCTTCAGCTTATTAGATCATGGCATTCATGTAATTTTCCAGACAGCTTCAGTTTGTGACTTACATGGAAAATAGTCTGGAAAAATTAAACCAGCTACAAAAGTGCTGCATTTTCCATCCCTCGGGACACAGGACTGAGGGAGTCACAGATCCAGGCAGCCATTAACACCTCCAGAAATCAATATTCCAGGGAACAAAGCAGTAAAGATAAACTTGAGTGTTTTGTCCAACCTTTTAGGTTTAAATTCCACCTTTTTTCCTTTTTTTTTTTTTCGCAGTAACAGATAATAAATATGGCTGTAAGGATTTCAGCAGAGTCCAACTTCTGTTTTATTGGGGAAAATTAATCTGCCACTTGCCAGTTTCCTCCCTGCCTCAACACTGTGTAACCAACTCCAGAGGGAATCAAGGGATCTCCAGAGGAAAAGTGGGATGTCTGTCTTGTTGAATAATGGGAATTTCTACGAGTGTCAAAGCTGTGGAGCAGAGTTAGAGCTCAACTCTGCCGAAGGACAACATGGGGTGTAAAGTGAATAAAAATGACAATTTAGGCAGATAAAAATGCAGAATACATGGATTACAATGGCCTGGAGCGCCAGGCCAAGGAGGAATGGCTTCCCACTGTCAGACAGTAGGTTTGGATGGGATATTGGGAAGCAATGGTTCCCTGGGAGGGTGGGCAGGCCCTGGCACAGGGTGCCCAGAGAAGCTGTGGCTGCCCCTGGATCCCTGGCAGTGCCCAAGGCCAGGCTGGACATTGGGGCTTGGAGCAGCCTGGGACAGTGGAAGGTGTCCCTGCCATGGCAGGGGTGGCACTGGATGGGCTTTAAGGTCCCTCCCAACCCAAATCCGTCCATGGTTCTGTGATTAGTGCACCAAAATGGACCACCATAACCAAAACTCCGCTGTTGGTTCATTATGAGGAAGAAACTTGTTCACCAAAGCAGGAGAAGAGTGAAAATCTGGGGGTTTTCCCTGGCATCGGTCCTGATGATTGCACTTTGGCCTAGCAACCCACTTCCTCTTCCCTTGCTGAGGAAGTGCACCTTTTATTTTTCAAATACCAAGGTATAAATCCATGACATTCCCCTCTTACCTTTTGGGGGCTGTAAGAGCCTGGAATTCTCAAACAAATACTTCTTCTTGATGGGCAAAATGACAGTGTCTTTCAAATCTGTGATGACATCATCTAAGCCTGCAATATCACTCCAGGTGACCTGAAAGGGAAAGAGAGTGTTGGGAATGATCAGCATCGATGCCACCAAGGAAAAATACCCACCAGCTTCAAAGCAGTGCCTTGAAAATAAAAGAGAGAAGGGATTAAAAACCTCTGCTCTAAACAATGCAGTTTTAGTCCTCAATCACAGGAATATTTCCTGTGTATTTTCACAGATGTGTAAGTAAAGTAATCCAGAGTCAAAGGCAAATTTTCCAGGTCTGAGGAGCAGCAGCAGCAGCAGGGAAGTTGCTTACATGCATGCTGAGTGGATCCACCAGGTGGGCAGCAATGCTCATCTCATACTCAGTCAGCTTGACATTCTTCACTCCTATTTGCTTCATCAGCTTTTCAGCCTGGGGGAAACCAAACACCAAGAACATCAAGGGAAAGAAACGGAATGTTTCACTCAAAAAGCAGCTTTTTTAAAGAACTGTTATTTGTGGTTTGAAAAACTTCTCCCTAAGAGGTGAAATCCTGTTTGAAGCAGAAGGCTCTGCTGTTTCCTAATGACTTTGCTATCACTTGAGCGAAACCAAGTCAGATGTCTCAGTTCCTATCAAACAAGTGCTGGGGCCCTCACGTGCCCAAATCCATAACTCCTCCGTTATGAACTAAGAAACGATCAAAACAAACCTTCAAACACAGAGTGTGCCCCCCAAATCACCACTGCACTTTGAGAGATTCGTGTATTTTTACATGAATCAAGGAGAGATTAATGTATTTTTAATTCCCAGAAGCCAGTCAATTTCTAATATGCATTCAGTGGGTTTCCCCTGCTTTACAAGGACAAGTCATCCATTGTGTCAACACACTTGCACAATTCAGTTTTGTATTTCTGCTCTGACTTGCAGTAAATCCAACAGGGTTTTGGGATGGTGCAGCCTCTTAGATAACACTGGCACCCGTTGGGAAAGCTGGTTTTCAGCTCAGAAGATCATTATAGAAGGAAAACCACCCAACACAGATTTAGGTTGCTCAAAACCTGTGACATACTTGTCAGTCAGAAATCAAACAAAAAAAAAAAGCTGCCACACTTTCAAAGCAAACCTTTAACTTTTGGTTCTGAAGGGCCCCTAAAGTTTTTTCCAGAGCACAAATCTTTCTAATTCAAGATAAGGAATGAGACTTTTCATTTCTTCCCTCCCCTTTCCAGGGCATTTTGACTGCTGGTGGAGGTCTCCGCCACTAAGTTGCCAGAAATGTAGAGCTTTTCAGTTATCTTTTAAGGGAAGAATTAAGTTATCTCTGCTCAAAGTTTTCAAAAGCCACCAAGAGACTGATGATTCAAGGCCACTGCTGCTCAGTGAAGTTGTCAGAAGCAGAGAAGGCACCAGGCCCACAGACTTGCTGGAAATCAGAGCCAACAGCAGCCTCCAGACCAACAGCTTTGCCACCGCTTCAAGGCAGAAATTGTAATTTGTTCTAAAGCTGTCATTTGTTATAAATTGTAATTTGTTATAAAACACAAGCCCTGAAAAGACCAACAGCTTAAACCCTGAGACTGACCACAAAACTTCAGCTTCCCATCAGCACATTCCTCAATATCCCCCGGAAATAGCGCAGAATGGAATCCTACCTGCTTCTGAGCTTCCACCTTCTGCTTCCTGGTGGGGTCAATGGCATCCACCATCCATTTGATGGTGAAATAGGTGACGGCTCCGAAGATGGTCAGACGGAAGATCAGCCCCACCACCTCATTGCGGCTCAGGGGCCGCGAGAACGCCTCGGCGTGGACCATCCTCCTGCCCAGCTCTGGGGGAAAGGGAAGCACAGGGAGGCACAGAAGGAAAATCAGAGCTGGAGAAGCAGCTGCCTTGTGTTTAAATGTTGTTTGATAAAAGCTGGTTCCCAGGGATTCTGGACAAGGGGCTGGAGTGACAGGACACAGGGAATGGCTTCCCACTGCCAGAGGGCAGGGATGGATGGGATATTGGGAAGCAATGGTTCCCTGGGAGGGTGGGGAGGCCCTGGCACAGGGTGCCCAGAGAAGCTGTGGCTGCCCCTGGATCCCTGGCAGTGTCCAAGGCCAGGTTGGACATTGGGGCTTGGAGCAGCCTGGGACAGTGGGAGGTGTCCCTGCTCATGACAGGGGTGGCACTGGATGGGCTTTAAGGTCCTTTCCAACCCAAACCATTCTGGGATTCTGTGGGCACAAACATTACATTCCCATTAGGAGTGACATTTTGGGACTGCTACTGACCCAAGAATGCTGAATCCTGGAGCCAGGGAACTCTATTATTTAACCAGAGAGGTCTTTTCCCTAAGATGAAGTTTACAGGAAAGGCACCCGACTGCCACATTAAGGAGAAATCAATGACTTGTGTTTGATTAAAATGAGGTTAAGAGCTGGAGCCTGCACCTGGCAGGATGTATGGTGAGTTATTAATATCCCCGGAAACCTGAAAATGCTGGATGTGATACACAGCTATCCAGGGAAAACCTAGACTGCTGCATGAGCCAAGCCCAGAGAGCACAGTATCCTCAATCTTGGAAACAAGAGGGACAGAAGAAAGAACTTTCCTAAAATACTGGAAAAATTACTCTTAAAATCAGGGTCCATCTCCTCCTCAGTTGGTGGGGGGGATCTGCTTGAGAATCCCCAAATCACTCCACAAGGAGTGATTGCGCTGCCCCATTTTCTGCTGCAAGGGAAAAACCAGCAGCAATTTCTTTGGTAGCTTCTGACACTCCCTGGCCACTCTCCAAATCAAGCTGGCAGCCAGGGCAATGCTGGAGCACCCACAGTCAAGATTTCCCTGGATCCCCCTCCCCAGCCCACTGCCAAATTACTCCTGAATTTCCCCTTCTTGACTTATGCCAAGCCCATGTTCAACTCAAGACACTGCCACACCACTGATTCTGGAATGTGGAATTTCACTGAGGCTGGAATCAGGAGAAGCACTGTCCCGGCTGGTGTGGGGGGGTAAAGAAGCCAGGACCTTCCCCAAAAGTGTCTCCAGACAAGTCGCTCTCGGTGCGGTGCTGCAGCTCACAGATACACACTCACACACTTGCCAGAGAGCTGTGACAGTGAAAGACAAGAAGGGTCTTCGTATGGGATTCTGCAGGGAGGGCTTATTGAAGGAGGGTCCAGGAACGAGGAACAGGGAAGGTGGGAGCCATGAAAGAACCCAGGGATGAAGATCAAGAACAAAGGGGTGTCTGAGGTTGTGTATGGGGTAAATAAGGGGCGGGCAGGGCATCAGGGCCAATGGTCTGAGGGCACAGGGGCAGAACATAGGCGGGATTGGGGTCTGAGGGCCAATGGGGAAAACCTGGAGGAGTGAGAAGGGAGCAGGGGCCAATGGGGAAACAGAGAAGGGAGAATTCTCTGGAATCGGGGACCTCATGTGGTACAAGAGCGCAGGGATACCAACAACCAACCCAAGTAGCAAAACTGGGGTACATTTGAATAACTGGAACAGGGAGTCCTGGGGGAAGGCTTGCTCACCCTAACCTTAGGAGCAATTATCAAATCAGGGCTCTTCCCATCAATGGACCCTGCTGGTCCCTGGAGGCTCACGGGCCTCCACAATGCACCACTTCACACTGACCAACAGCCATCGACATGTCTCTGCTGTATCCCAGTTCGGACCACTGAAACCACTGGCTTTGGAGACGTTCTAACTCTTCATTCCCTGTTTAGGCAGTTAATAACCCAGTCTCTCACTGCATCCACCTGCCTGGAAACCAAACGACATTTGCCTGTTTAGGGATCTGATCAAGTACTCCAGAGCTGGAGGACTCTGTGTGTCCTCGTCAGCCCGATTTATTAAAAGAAAGGGGTTCTATAGTCACCGAACACGGAAAAAACCTCTCCAAAACTCAATGCAAAAACCTCCTTCTTATGCAACCCAAACCCTGAGCGCCAACCGTAAGGAAAAGCTTGAACAGGAGAGAAATTGAAGCATAACCTCGTTGGGCAAAGCCATGCTAACACACAAACGCTAAATCCTGTAGGAACTCAGCGTTTCTTTTTCCTGAGGCGGGGATACTTCACTCCGGGCCCGCTGCGGCTCCGCTCTGCCCGTACCGGCTCTAAAGGGAAACCAAAAGCGACAGCGGCGCCGGTTTCTGTTCCTCTTCGACGGAAAACAGGCACCGTCGGGAAACCCTGGCCTGCCCCGGGCCCGGGGATCCCCGCAGGCCTCGGCGCGGCGCGGGGATCCCCTCTGGTGCCGGGCAGCCCCGTCACGGCTGCCCCGGGCAGGGCCGGGCCGCGCCGCCCGTGACCTTCCCGCCGCCCGGCAGCTGCGGCGCGCTGGGGCCGCTCTGCCGCTGTCCCGCCGGGTCACTCACCGTGCGGCCGCTCTCCGGGACCCCGGAACACGGGGCGGGACGAGCAGCAAGAGGAGGAGGTAGGAGCGGAGGAGAAGCCGGCGGCGGCACCGTGGGCCCGGCGGCGGCGGGCGTCCGGCCCTTCCTCCGTCCGTGCGGCGCCCGCTGCCCCGCGCGAAGGTTCCGCCCGGCGGCGCCCCGCACGAAGGTTCCGCTAGGCGGATCAGGGCCAGTGCCAGCCTGGGAAGGGCCGGGATGAGCCGTGAGCGGCTGGAACGGGAACGGAACGGGGCAGTGCCAGCCTGGGAAGGGCCGGGATGAGCCGTGAGCGGCTGGAACGGGAACGGAACGGGGCAGTGCCAGCCTGGGAAGGGCCGGGATGAGCCGTGAGCGGCTGGAACGGGAACGGAACGGGGCAGTGCCAGCCTGGGAAGGGCCGGGATGAGCCGGGAGCGGCCGGAACTCGTCCGCCGAGCGGAACGCGGCAGCGCGGCTGCATCGGGACACGCCGGGGCACGGGGCCCTTACTACAGCGCGTGATGACAACAGCAGCTCCACCCTCTCCCAACTAATATATAAAATTCATGGAATATAATACTACATATATATATAGAAACATATACAACATGTTAACATAAGCACAAAATAACACATATAATATATAAAACACGCATATATATACATATTTTATATAGGCGGATGTATAATTTATATATCCATATATAAACATAACCTATATAAGACATATCTAACCTATTAGACACATGTACATAGTAAAAGAAGAATATCCAGGTAAAAGGTTAAAATGATAGGATCTCTGTAATAGCTGTAATTAACCCAAAGTTTTGGCAATTTCTCTTCAGTTCTGCTCCTATGCCAAGGTTTTCCAGCCACAGGACATGAGGAAACAGCCTAAGGCTGTGCCAGGGGAGGTTCAGGTGGGACATCAGCAGGAATTTCTTCATGGAGGCAACGATTTAGATTTGATCAGGCAAGTCCTCCCTTTCATGCTGCTCCTCCAGTCTTTGATGGTAAAAAAGATTATAATCTTCTGGAGGTTTTTGTTTTTTCAGTTCATGTGGACCACTGTGTTCATTCATTCCTGGAGGAAATATTTAGGACCCTTCTGGTTTTCTTCCCACTCCTGGAAAAAAAGTGACATCTGTTTTGCTGCAATTAAGGAGAAATGCAAATACACACACACACACACACACACGAGGAAAAGCAGCTTGAAACCTAAGTTTGTCACTGCTATGGTGGCAACCTTTGACAAAAATCCCGTTAAAAAATACTTTAAAAAGATATGGAGAGGTGCCGTTTTTCATGAGCCAGCCAGGGTTGTGGTGATGCAGAAGATGTGAATTGGGTTGGGCTCCACTTTATCAAAATATTGAGGCATTGTGATCAGGATTGTGACTGACTCCTTCTTTCCAGAATTCAATTCATAGCTCCAGAGAAATGGACTGTCTGAAGTGGACATATACTGGGAATCATGGGGTTATCCTGGGGGTAAAAGGTGTTTGTGGCAGCTCTGTCCCCAAGCCCTTGGCGTGCCATGGATCACAGGGAACGCTTCCCACCGAGGGACAGATCCAGGAGGTGGGAACACAGGTTAAAACTCGGACACAGAATGAGTCTGGATGGGTGGGAACCTCAATCCATCTTATCTCACTCACCTGCCACAGGCAGGGACACCTCCCACTGGATCCCAAGGGGCTCCAAGCCCTGTCCAACCTGGCTTTGGACATGTCCAGGGATCCAGGGGGAAGCCCAGATGTTGTCAGTTTTGGTTTGCAGCTGGAGGAAAAGGGGCGTGTGGAAATCGGGGAGAGCTCAGCGCAGTCTGGCGGGGCTGAGAGGGACCTTGGTGCCTGGGAGAGCACAAAGTGCTGTCTGAGGCCATCCTTGGCACAAGGATCAATGCATGACACCAGGCCCAGACATATTCAGCCTGAAAACCAGGAGAAGACTCTGAGAACAGCTTCCCAGTGGGAATAATGGTGGCAAAACATCTTAAGATGCAACTCGATATGTTTCTGAAAAGAATTATATAATGCAGCATTTGCAAAGGCTGCAGGCTGCAGCAGCCCAGGAAACCCCTCCACCTGACGCTCCAGTTTATTTTGAGCCCTTAAAGGCAAAGCAGAACTTTCTGCCCCCACTCCCCGCTCCTCCTCCTGCTCCAGCCATCCACAGCCTCCAGCACCTCTCAGGAGTGTGTAAAAATTGAGCAAGACACTGGAATATTTATTTATTATTTACATTCATTATTCATACACAAAGTGTCTTCAGCAAGACATCTTTCCCTGGCAGCCCCAAAAACACTTGAGGTGGGATTTATGGGCAAACCCCAGGATCTGTTTTTTAGCGGGATACCTGCCTAGTTTACATCATCTGCTTTTCATGAAGAGAAAGGGGGAAGGGGCACATGGATTCCCCTCGTGCCCTCAGGCTGGTCTTTTCCATGGTGTCTCTCTTCTAGTTGTACAGCAGATGCTGATCTCCAACAGATTCCATTCCTGAAGCTTTACAGAAGTCCTACATTCCAAGCTGCCTTAAAATTCTAGTTTTTGCTACATCACTAAACTAATATCTCACCTTTCTGCACAGAAATGGAAAAAAATCACACAAAAGGTCCCCAAAAAACTTACCAAACAACAAGGAAGATGGAAACTGATACCAGTGCTCATATCTGGGCACTCAGGCTGCACCAGGCTACCTGGTGGTCATTTTCCTGCAAAGCATTAACACTGCTAATTCCCAAAAAGTTACAGGAGTTCTCAGCTTAGAGTGTGAAGAGCCTCACCACGAGCTTTATCCCCTAACGTTTTAATGGGTTATAAAGACTGATTTAGAGATTTACGGACAGTGCTTTCTCCCTGTCAGGAGAATTGTGATCAGTGCGGGAAGGAGAATGGAGCAGGACAGAAAGCTCCACGGAGATACCACGGGCTGCTGAGCCAGCCGGCCTGACCTGGAAGGACTGGCATGTCCCTGTCCCCGACCTTGGTTACCCCGAGGGCTTCGGGAGGAATTTCTTCCTGGAAAGGGTGGTCAGGCCTTGGCAGGGGCTGCCCAGGGAGCCCCCATCCCTGGAAGTGTCCAAGGGAGGCCTGGACGTGGCACTCAGTGCTCTGGGCTCTGGACAAGGTAGGCATTGGGCACAGGCTGGACTTCATAGTCTGACATGACTTTTCCAACCTCAATAATTCTGTGATTCCGAGGGCAGCAGGTGGCCCAAACCCCCTTCTCTCCGTGCCCGGTGGCTGCAGGGGGCGACAGGCGCTCGCTCACCGCGGCTTCTCGGCTTCACGCCAACCCCGGGGGGCGTGAGGGGAGGACGACGAGCCCCCTCAAGACGCCGGGCTGACCCCCCCAGTTCCCTTTCCCCGCGGGGCCGCACGGAGCCCGTTCTTCCCCTTGCCTTCTTCTCGCCCAGCTGTGCTAAGGCAGGAGGAGAGGCAGGCGGGCGGCAGCGCGGGGGCGCTGAGGGGCTCTAAGGGCTCCCCGGCTCCGGCCCGGCCCCTCACAGCCACTTCCGCCCGCGGGGGAGGCGGTGCCGCTAGCCCCACGTGATCCGATCGCAGCACTGCGACCGCCTCACTTTACCGCCCGTATTCCTCCGCCCACCGCCGCCCCTCGGCCGCTCCGGGAGGCGAGCGGGAGCCGGCAGGAGAAGGAGTGCGGGCGGCGCGCGCAGTGCGGTTCGGTGGCCCGGTCCCCCCGGTGCTCCGCTTCGCCACTTCTCCGGTGGCAGGGTGGGAGGGACTACTTTGTGTGTTGGCGGATGCGTCGCGTGGGCGTGGCGACG
>VZTJ01002496.1:272541-318415 GCA_013397795.1 Orthonyx spaldingii | reverse complement strand
CTCGCCCGGGCCGCCGCGCCCTCCCCCGCCGCCGCCTCGGCCGCCTTTTGTCCGGGCCCGGCAGATTAACGGGAGCTCCAGGATTAACGCCAGCGCTCCTTGCTGGCCGGCCCGCGGCCCCCCCGAGCCGCCGAGGGGCTGTGCCCCCCCCCGGCCCCGGAGCTCCTGCTCGCTCCGGAGCAGCCGCTTGTCTCCGGCTGTGTTGGTTTTTGGGCTCACGCAGCAAATACGCCCGACCCGCCGTGATTTGCCTCCACAGCGCTTTATATTTTTCTATTTTAATTTTTTTTAGTAACTCGTTTTGAATTGCGAATATAATCATAGCAGGCCTCTGGCTTTCCTGCGGTTGCTTCAATCGAAGCCTGCGTCTTCTGCCCCGATTTCCAGCCCTCCGCTAACGCAGAGCTGTACCTTAGGATGCAGCAAGGCTCTCCATGACAAGAGGTGGCAATCGCTCCTTCCAAATTGAAAAAAAAATCCAAAACTCGCCATTTTTTTTCCCGGTGAACTGCACGAGGATGTGTCACAAACGAGAGTGCATCGGGTCTCATCGAGGAGGATTGTCTAGAATACTTATTCTGAAATAAGTAATTAGCGTGCAGTTACGGCTAATGAGGCAAAACTCGGTGTGTAGTTTTGGTGGCCTTTGGAACAGAAGTGCTGGAGCGGCGTCAGGCAGATGTTTAGCTCGGAATGCCCTGCAGGGTTCGTGGTGGGTAGGGGCTCTGCGGTGGGCAGGGTCTTGCTCTGCAGTAGAGAAAGATTGGTGCTGTGGGAGAGATTTTGGGGCAAGAACTTTGCTTAGAAGTTGGAAAAACGAATATTGACAGTAGTGCTCAGAGCTGGACTTCTCCCTGTGGAGAGATGTTTCTGTTCTTCAACAGGATTGGGGGAAAATTATTGGGATTTTGGAGCAATTGCATTCATGTCTGAGCAAGTGCTCCAAATAAATTCAGTTATTGTGCAGGGTAAAAGCTGTAGCTAGCACAGAGCTCTTGCTTTTGCATTGAGCCTAAAATTTTGGTGGCTTTAAAACAACCTGAAAGGTTCTGGACTGTAGTAAGTGGCTGCTTAGCTTTTAGTTAAAAACCCAGTTCATTATTCCTGCATTCTATTTGTGATAAAAGTGCTTTTAGGCCTGGATTTTTACGTGCTTGCACTTGGTCATTTTATTGGCTGTTGGGGTTATGAAAAGAGTTACGTGGTGGCAAAACCAAAAGGTTTTGACTTCACGGTTGAAGAGTTGGGTGTTTCAGGTATCTTTGCCCAGATGTGCCCTTGGTAGGGAGAAATATTTTGACCCAAACAGCTCTTTGTAAGTGGTCATATGCTGCCAGCAAGAGAATTGATGAATGCTGAACCTCGACTTTCTTGCTCAAGGTTGCCTAATGATCTGTCAAATGGAATTGATTGCTTATTTTTAATTTTTATTCTGAGATTTTGTGTTAAAAAACCCAGGCCATTACACTGGGCTTAGGCTGGCTTTTCTAAAAGGAGCAGCTGGCTGGAGTTCTGCCATGAAATTTATGGAAAAAATGGTTCGATTTCTTTAATGATAGAACAAATATCTTAGGAAGAAGCTTTGTGGTTTTTTGGTAGCTGCACATTTTGAGCAGATAATTAATGAATGAAGAGTTCTGCCTGTGCAGTGCCATGGCTTTGCTTGAAGGCTGATGTTGCTGCAGAAGTGAAAGCTGAATTTTTTTAATCACTTTGTGCAGGCTTCTTTCTGCAGGGCTCTAATGGAATTGTTGCTCACCATTCCTGGTAGCTGGGAAATAACCTATTTATCCCTTACACACATAGCCATGGATTTAGCTCTCCAACCATGTGATATTAAGGGGAAAAAAGAGAAAACTTGAAGCTCAAGTTCAACAAGGCACGGCAGGAGGACCAGGTGTTAGAGATGCCTGGCTAGTTCAGGGTAGCTGCCTCTGTCCAACTAAAAGGGAAAGGCAGCCAGGAGCTGGACAGCCCAGTGATTTGGGCATTTGGCTGCAATCGGGGAAATGGAGGTCTGGGCTCCTGTTGCAGCTCCAGAATACTCAGGAGATGGTGCTTACCTGGGCTTTGGGAGCTGGAGAGTGAAGGGAAGTGCAGTGAGTCCAGGTGAGGTGCCCGTGTTCTGTGCTCTGCCCTTTCTCCTGCCCTTCTCCGAGGGAGGCTTCCTGCCCTGATGTCCTGTGTGGACAGAGGCTTTTGGTCATGGATATGATCCCAAGGCCTTGTAGGAACTGCTGGGTGCCCAAGGCAGGCTGGCTGAGGTGTGGGAGTGCCAAAACCCTTGGCTGGGCTGTGTCAGATGCTTCTTCTAAAAGTGATCTTGATGTATGTACAGTAGAGGACATTGTGCTTGGAACGCAGTTACTGAGGAGTTGGTTCAGAATTCTTGTGTGTGCCATGTGGGATTTCAGCAAATGGAGATAGCATCTTCCCAAAATCGGTGCAGAATATGAAAATAGGCCTATGTGTCTTTACTGATACTACTTTTCATCTTAATCAAATGTTCTCTGTGAGCAATTTTTATGCATATTTTGGAAAAAAATATTTTGGACTTAAAAGACAAAAGTGTTTTAAAGGTGGAAACATTAAATCAGCTGTTTAATACTTCAGGTATTTATTTCTGATTTATGTGGATTTGGAATTAATTTCTGCGACACTGGATACTTTTTGGTTCACATGGGTGAGAAGGAAAGTTTGGACTAATGGCTTTCTTCTTTGATGGTTACATTTCTTGATGCTGCAAGCACCAGAATGTTTTCTGAGGCACTCTGTGTTTTATTTCTGAAATTGTGCAGTTTGGTGATGCCGCCTTTACTGCAGGGAACAGTGGAGAGAAAACACTTCCATGCAACAGTGCATGGATTGCCTGTGTCTGAAGAGCTCTGCGTGTAACTGAGTTTAGCAAGTGGCTTAACTATTTGAGATTGAAGTGGAAAAAAATCGTGTCACTGCCTTTTGTGCCTGTCCTAGCTCGGGTTAAACTTTGCTTTGTGACCCCAGGCCTTCTGGTAGGGGTGCAAATGGGCAGCTAGTCTGAGCCCAGGGCTGGAGTGAAGCATGTAGAGCTCGTGACCTACATAGTAGTACAAACTGCAGCAATATCCAGGCGAGATGAGATGCTGGGTGCAGTTTACACGTCTCACACGTTGTTTGTCTCGTGGAATGAAAGGTAGAGAACACTGAAATTGCGAGAGGAAGCTGCTTAGAATCTCTTACTGCTTTATGCTATTTGCAGTCCTAAAGCTCTTTGCATTTTTAATGAAATTTTAAATTATGGGACTTGACTCAAAATGGCTCAGCTTTCAGGAAAAAAAAAAGTGAATTAGTGGCATGAGGTCCATACCATGATTAAAAATAGAGCCCGAGTTGGAACTGTCATTTGTTTAAAAGACTTGATCTCATTTTAAAATTGAAGTTTGTTAGAGGTTTTGTAACGAGTTTGTTTTGCACGCAAGCACAGGGGGGTTTAGAAGAAACTAGAAGAGACCAACTGGCAATGCTTTTTATTGGTGAGAAAGTATTTCTTTGTTCTGAAGTAAACCATGTTACTTAGCAGAGTTCACAGCCCGACAGACTCATTTTGCTTCTGGAGCCTGGGATGATGTTGGGTTTTGGACAAGATTAGTGCCAGTTTTGCTCTGAATTCATCTCAGAAGTCTGTTTGCACAGACAGCACTCCAGCGGCCCTGCTGGCTGGGGACTCATCAGTTTCAGTTCCCTGCTTGTTACAGGATGTGTTTGATCCCAGGATTATTGCTCTTTTTGCATTTAGCAAGGACAAAGGGTTTTGACTTGTCCAGATGAAGAAAGCAAGGTGGTGATTGCTGTGTGTTCGTACATTTTCTGTCCTGGGTTTAGACGTGGGCTAGGTCACTTACTGCTCCATACAGGCCCAGGAGATCCCAACCCCTGTGACCTACTGCTGTAGCTGTGTGCATGGGGATGTTTGACAGCTGGAGCCTTCAAACCCCGCCTCTCCAGCAGGTGCTGTGTGGTGCAATCCCATCCAGAGGCACCTGCCCTGCTTTTTCGCTGCTGTTGCTCAGAAAGGGACTTAGAAGAAGCCCTCACAAATTACAGTTGTTCTTCTTGCACTTGTTTAAATGTAGTGCAGGATTCTTAGGGAACTGCTTTGTCTTGGATCATCAGAAATGTTCGGTGCATGCGGAGACTGTTTGCACAAGCTAAACTACAAATTAAAAAATACCTGCCTGTGCACACTTTTAAATGGACAGAAGCTGCTGAAGTAGTGGCTGTGTGTTCTTCTCAAGGTGGGCAGAGAAATGAGTGAACCCTGCTTAGTATTTCTTGCATAGTGACTTAGAAAAAGCTCAGCCAGAGTGAATCATTGAAATCTGGTTTTAAGCTTGGTTAAGTGTGTGAAATCTTGAGAACATCCCAAGCTCTGCTATTAAATGTGAAGAGAGTAATGAATGAAGTACCAGTTTTACTGTACCAGTACTGGGTTTGAACATTTCTGTTTTTAAGGAAAAACCCAAGTTTCCTCTTGATTAGTAAGACTGATGAGGTGTTGGCACTTGCGGAGTTACTTTGTGGGGTTTGCTTGGTAAGGAGCAGTTCTGTCACTGTTGAGGACTTCTGAAAATCCCACTCTTTTACTCTGTGTGGTTGGCTGACCAGGCATCAACACTGGGTCCAGCTGGAGCCTTGAAGGGTGGTGAATGTTGGAAATGCATCTTTCTAGGAATTTGTGCTAGTCAGGAAGGCCTTTCTGTCCATAGGATAATTCCATTTGCCTTCCACTGACCTGGGAGGGGATGTAGCCCTGAGTGTGGAGCTTATGCAACGCTGAACTACTCTTCCTGCTGCAGTGTAACACATGCACAGAAATTGGCTGGCTCTTGATGGCTGCTAAGCAGGGGCCAGCAGATTGCTTTGGGACAAAATTCCTGTTGCTATCCAGTGCTACTTTTAAGACACTTCCTGGAAGAACTTGCTTGTATTACCAAAGTGTTCTGGAGCACAGTGACTGCTGTAGAGACAGTGAATATTTGCTCAATGATGTCCTAAAACACTGTGTAGAGGAGTACTGAATTGTCTGAATTTTCTCCCAGAAGAGATGTGACTGTATCTTCCATTTTCTTCCTTGTAGGTTGGTTTGGACACCTAAATCCCCTTTGTTGTGGAAGCAATTGATATAATTTGTTCAGTAATAGTATGGCTGAAAGAATGTTATGTTAAAACCCCCCATTTGTGTGCTAAAAAGCATAAAGCCAAAACTAAGCTTCAGTACAGTGTTGGAATTTTATATGTAAAGTTTCTGTCTACCAAGTTTTTGCCAGTTGTGATTTGCTGAATAGTTCCTTAAATGAAATTACATTTTTTAATGGATTAATGTTATTGCCATATTAATATTGCATAAACTGACAAATTATACCCTGGTACCTTAGCCAGAGTCTTCCCCTACAACAGGTTTAAACATGAAAATGGTTGTTGTATAATGATTTAAAGGACAATTGTTGTGTTCTGACAAACTGGAAGAGAAGGGAGGGAATAGGCAGCTGAGCTGTCAAATCCCTTAATTACATTAGAGACCAAAGATACTGTCATTACTCATAACTAACTCCCTTTCAAAAGCTCCTTTCTAGTTTGGAGCAACTCAGGGCTCTGTGTGATTTTTTATTGATTTACTGTGAATGATACATGCTGGATGTTGAATGTTAGTTTATTGCATGGCTTTTTCAAGGGGGGGAAGATAGGATATACCCTGGAGTTGTGCATAGTAATTCCTGGATATGCTCTGTGCCTCATCCTAAATCCCAGGGAAAGTGTGGGCTCCTTTGATTTGGCACTTCGGTGAAGGTTTTTTGGGATTAAAGCTGTGCAAATTTGTGCATTCCTGGGAGTTACTGGAGTGGTGCTTTCTGGACTGTAAGAAGGGAATTTATTTGAAAATGTGTGTCCCTGTAGAGCAGGATGTCTTCTGAAACGTGGATTATGTGTGGGTGGTTGACTGTGCTTTGGGTTCTGTTATTTTTTGGATGTGTCTTAGGCCCTGGGGAAAAATAAGGCATTTTTGTAGAATGGAAGTAAATAATTGTGCAATTAGGCCCTGTATCATGCTGCATAAATCTAGGTTATCTTAATAATGATTTTTAGGCAATGTAGCTCAAATAGTGGCTCTGTGATTCAAATGGTAGTTGACTGTGCAGCTAAAAAAATTAAACTCAACTGCTCTGTGTTTGGGATGATGACTATTGCAAAAGCTGGCATTGTTCCCTTTGAAGATGAATTCCCAGCTCCACAGCCCCAGCAGTGCAGCAGTGCAGAAAAAGTGCTTAATATCCAGTTTTTTGTAGTGAAGTGCTTAAGAAATGTCTTTATAAACTTAATTCTGCCTTTGTGGAGCTGTAGTATAATAGCTTTTAATTGCATGATTAATTTTCTTAGAGGCCTCTGCTTAATTCATTGCGTTGCCTGGATATATATTGGGCTACAACTGAAGAGTTGTGTATTTTCTGTTCTTTAATTTTTTGTGTGGGTGAGTTACAGAAGTAATGTCCTTTTTTAATGCTAACATTTAGAGGCGGGAAACACTGGATCTCATAAGGATAAAATTATCTACTTAGGGCTTATTGGTTGAGGAGTGGTTTATTACAATGGTCTTGTGTCTTGTTTTACCACTCACCTTTATCTTCTTCTGATCCACCCCCCACAAGTTAAGGTTTGATAAATTCGTACAAGCCCTACATTTTGTAGTTTCTGCTTTATGAAGGTTTTTAGTGTGCTGTGTTTGTCCTCCAGCCCAATAGCTGTTATAAATTCCCTTGTCTCTGAAAGTTTTAGATGTTCTTTCAGCCTTGCAAAAACTTGAGGCTGAGCCATTTTTCACTTCCTGTCAGTAAATATCAAAGTAGTGACTCTTCTGTGCTGGCTTCTCTTTACTGAATAAAATTATTGTGTTTTTCTGGGGATGTTTGAGGTTAGGACATGCTCAAGTACACAGAGGTGCTTGGTTCAGGGAGATCCTGCAAAGTGGGTTGATGTGCTGGGAACGCATGCAGTGACATACCTCTGCTGGAAAGAGCTCATGTTTAGTTGGGTTGGTGGTTAAAACAGGCCAATGTGTCTCTTAAAAACCTCAAGTTGAGATGTGACAGGCTTCTCACAGGCAGTGGTTCCTATTGGATCTGCTCAGTCCTTTGCCTCATGTGCACACCTGGATGTGGCAGCAGGTGCTCTGGTCTGGGTGAGGGTGGGGATCAGCCACAGGTTGGATGTGATGATCCCAGAGTTTTCCAGCCTCAGTGACCCTGGGATTCTCTACCATTGTGGAGAATCCCTTGGGCCACCATGTGTTGCTGCAGCTTGTTGAGATGCCAGGCTGGCTATGACAGGATGGGATGTGGCCTCTTCCAAAATGTCACCAGAAACAAAAGAACTTTCTTAACTGGACCTCTGTGTGTTTCCCTCTGGAAATTTGCTGGGATTGTTTTGTTCAGTGCTGTAGATCTGAACTTGGGGCTAAATTAGGGAGTTGAGGCCCAATCTCTGCTTTGACAGCTGAAGAGTTCTGTCAAACTTGATATCAATAATACAGAGTCTGATGCATCATTTGTTATGTTCCTGTTTACTTGTAGCTTTTTCTGAATGGGAGGGGCAGCTTCTCTGTGTCCTTTAATATTGTCAGCTGTTTTAGAGGGATTTCATGAGTTGGAAGGGATTCACAAGGATCATCAAAGTCCAGCACCTGGCCTTGAACGGGACATCCCAACAATCCCACCCTGTGCCTGAGAGCATTGTCCAAACATTTCTTGCAGCTTTCCATAAGAGCTCGTGTTTCCTTTACTCCCTGTGTGCTTTTGTATATTTATTTATGATTCCAGACTATTCTGAAATGGAAGTTTAAGGTGCGTTTTTCTCAACCTTTGTCAGAACAAGGTATTCTCTAGAGAAGCCATCATCTTTCATGCTTTTATTACTATTTTTTCTGTTTATGCTGTGAGGACGATGTTTTTTTCCCCAATCTTAGTGTGACTCCATTAGCTCTTCAGCAAAGCCTCCATGTGGCTGAGAGCTCCAGGACATATTTCCTGCACCTCACAGATGAAGGGAGAGACTCTTGCTCTGGGATCATTTCCCAAATGCAATATAATAAGCAGGTCCAGAAGTGAGTTATGGATGTAGACAACTTGGCAGTACCCTCTTGAGGCATCTTCTGATTTATTTCTTTATGCTGTGGGAATCTGAGTTCCCCTCCAGACCTGGTGTCAGCCCCATGACCTCATGTGAACAGGTTTGCCTCCTGGATATGAAGGAGTTGCAGTTACTCCTTATCTACAATGCTGCATTTAAATTTCAGGCTGAAAGCTTACAAAACTACAGAAAGGGGGGAAAAGAATCCTAGTTGGAATATGGAGCTTCAAGGGGTTAAATGCATTTCTTCTAAATGATAAAATGTTTCAGCCACATCTGAGTTGGTCCCTTTGCTTGTTCTTTAAGGCACAGATGGTAGAGTTGACAAGTGCAGCTGGCTGGCTACGAGGAATCCTCCTTTGCTCTGAAGAACTTTCTTCCTGTTCATTTCCTCTGTATTTCCTGATGATCCAGGCTCATAGAAAAATACTAAACTTATTTTGTATTTCATGCTGGCTAATGGAAACGCTGCATATTAATAAAAAACACACTCATGGGTACAGCTTAAACAGCATGTATGTTAGGAAAGTCTTCTAGATTTGTCTGAGTACACTTTGCTGTGTCATTTTCTTTTGTGTTGTTGGGATGCTGTCAAGAAAATGGCACTAATAAGAGCCTGGCCGTTTGTCAGGGCTCTTAAATCTGCTTGAGGATGGAGTGTGGACACTTCTTGTAACACTCCCCCCGTAGCTCCAGGCTGTCAAGCTGTTGAACAGTAAGAACAGTGCTGGTTTTTTTTCCCTTGCTGTTGCTCTGCGGACTTGTCTAAGCTGGAGTGAAAGGGCTGGAGGTCACCAGGCGAGTGTGTCGTCACTGGCAGGCCCAGCTGCGCCGCCAGACCGCCTCACACGGGTCCTGCAGCCAGAGTGCCTGGAAACTGCAGGCAAATTCAGACAACAAAGCAACTTTGGGAGGCTTGAAAGCCCTGCTGTGCCTCTGCTCCTGGGCATCGCTGTCAAATGGGACTTGGCAGTGACAGCTTGGCCACCCTGCACTGGAGCCTGGGTCCCCTGGCAGACAGGAGGGCGATGGGTGACACGGAGCAGAGCTGGTAGCAGGGGAGGAGTGCGCTGCTGGGGAGCAGATTAAAGCAAGGACAAGCCTTCCCTGCCTGAACTGGAAGTGAAAATTAGCATTCTTGGCAGTTGTGAAGCTTTTTTCAGGCTGTAGATTCCCTGACTTAAGTCTGTTCTTCATTAAATGAAACTCCTATTTGGGAGCTGGAAGCTGAGGGTTGGAAAAAATGGACTGTTGCTGTTTTATTTGCAGGTGTCAGGTTCAGGGTGTACAGTAAGATTTTTAGCTCCAGAGCACAACTTGAACAGCCCCATTATTCACTGCTTCAGGAACACCCAGCTTGTTTGAAATTTTCTTTCTGAAGAAAGATGAAGCAAGTCTAAGGCTTGGTAGGTCTTCCTGAAGCCTCTGATTTACAGAATCCCAAAATGGTTTGGGCTGGAAGGGACCTTAAAGCCCATCCCATTCTACCCCCTGCCATGGGCAGGGACACCTTCCACTGTCCCAGGGTGCTCCAAGCCCCAATGTCCAACCTGGCCTTGGACACTGCGAGGGATCCAGGGGCAGCCACAGCTTCTCTGGGCACCCTGTGCCAGGGCCTCCCCACCCTCACAGGGAAGGATTTCTTCCCAATATCCAATATAAACCTACTCTGGCAGTGGGAAGACTTTCACCCTTCTCCTGTTGTTCCAGGCCCTTGTAAGTAATAAATATTTGTATTAGTAGTTGTACATTTGTACGAAAACAATGTACAGTGTTACAATTGCAATGTAAAATTGCGAAGGGCTGTGAGTTCTAAAGTTCCTTTTCATTTTTGTTTTGATGTAAAACCTGTCTCAGTGTTGGGTTTAAAAAGTAAAGCTGTGTGTAAATTCTGAAGCACTTCATGCTGTGTTCTGCTTATAAAAGAGGAGATGAGGTCATTTGCTCTTTTTTTTTCCTGTTGTAGCCACCTTAATGAGTGGAGTGAGGATCAGGGGTTAAATACTTGGAAATACAGGACTTCATAAAATCATTCACACATTTTAATGATGTTACAGTTACTAATTGACAATGTTCATCATTGCAGGAAAAGCTGCAGCTGTCGGTTTTTGCAGCTTCCTTGTGACTGTTTAAGAATTAAGAATTGGTAAATATTTTGCTATGCTTTTTTGGCCACCTTCCATTATTAGGAAAAAGTCTGAATTTGTGAGCAAAATCAGTTACAGGACCAACATGAGTAATTTACTTTCATAACTCCATGTATGTAAAAAATTGCAAGTGTATACTGCATATTCTTTAATTTGGTCTTGGCATAATGTGAATATATAGACAGCTATTTTTGAAAGTGATTTTAACTGCTGATTTGCATAATGATCCAGGATTTTTCTCATAGCAACTGGAAAGACTGTCATCTGCAGCAATGTGGGAATGATTTCAGGCTTTAAGAACAGTGTTTTGTTCAATCTGTGGGCAGCATTACAACAAAGGCATTTTTTTAAGTGGTGCATGGATTATTTGCATTGGTCTGGGTTCAGTATTGATGAAACATTGTTGTGGCATTGGGTGATTTAGCGGATAATTGGGTGTTGTGACTTTAAGGTTCCTTGGACACAGTGCAACATTGTCTTGGCTCCTTTGAAAGTGGAGTTCTGTGGTTGGTGATAACATTTGAGTGGAGGACGGTGTTGTGGTGTTTTGCCTTTGTGCATCATGGAGCACCAGAGTACAGAAAAGATCTAAAGCCTTCAGAGAGTGACCAAAGGAGGGACATGGGGATGGGGAAGGGTCTGGAGTGGCCACATGAGGAGCAGCTGAGAGTACTGGGTTTGTTCAGCTGGAGCAGAGGACACTGAGGTCAGACCTCACTGGGGCTGCAGCTCCGATCTCTGCTCCCTGTGACAGGGACAGGACCCAGGAAATGCTGGAGCTGGGCCAGGGCAGGGCCAGGCTGGAGATCAGGGATGGGCTCTTCCTGCCGAGGGTGCTGGGCACTGCCCAGGCTCCCCAGGGAATGGGCACCCCGAGGCTGCCAGAGCTCCAGGAGCCCCCAGGGATGCACAGGAGGGGATTGTTGGGGTGTCTGTGCAGAGACAGGAGTTGGATTGGATGTTCCTTGAGGATCTCTTCCAGCGTAGGATATTTGTGGTTCTATGATCATGAGTCTATCCATGGTAGATTTTTTTATTATCAGCACTAACTAAAATCCCAACCTCCATGTTTACAAGACTGAGAAAGGAATGATGGCTGTGTAAAAACTGTTAGAACCATTTCTGGGAGTGCGTATCTTAGGAAAGAGCTACTTTGGCAAAATGTGGGATTTATTTTATGCTGTTTAGTAAGCCCATTTCAAATCCTTGTGGATCTTTGTGGGTTCCTTCCAACTCAGCATATCCTATGATTCTATGAAATTTTGGTAGTTACACCACTTTGGTTGACTTTGTGCTTCCATGTGTTGAACAGCCTCAGTAAATGAGCGAGGCTTTTTCAATTTTTATTTTCCTGCTTAAAAAAAAAAAAAAAAGCTTGGAATTGGTAATGAACTTGTTGCATGTTTTAAATGATCAGTTCTCCCAGATTTCTAAAATTAGCAGTATGATTACCAATTTCATGATGACTCAGAGTTCTTCCTTTGAATGGGAGCCCAGCTTTCCAAGCTCTTGTGTAAGAAATCTCATCTTGGTGGTGAATATCATCATTTCAACTTTGGAAATGGATGTTAAATGAAGTGAGGTGTGAATAGGGGTGTCTGTGAACTGCTGAGCGTGGCTGGTGAGAGCAGAGCTTGCTGAAGGTGCTGCTCAGTGGATGGTTGCTCCTGAACTGGTCCTTTCAGTGATCAGGGGCTGTCCCTGTCCCTGCAGAGGAGTTTCATTTCCCAGCATGGGGATAAAAACAAACTGGGAGGGATGCAGAAACAACCATCCCCTTCACTTGCTGCAGATCTTGGGGTATCTTTTCACAGGATGAGTGGAAGAAGTTGGCTTTTATGGCAACTTTTCCAATTAAGTGATGAAACTTCTGTTGCTGCTCAGAGATTCAATTCATCTGTGCAAGCAGCAGCACCACTTCCATTCTGTTCTTCCATCTTAGTAGTCTGTAAAGCAGAGGCATTCTTTAGTTGATTGAACCACCACAAGAGCTTCAAAGCAGCGCAGCAAGGCTGCCAGAGCTCCAGGAGCATTTGGACAATGCTCTTAGGGACAGGCTGGGATTGTTGGGGGATCTGTGCAGGGCCAGGGGTTGAACTTGATGACCCCTGTGGGTCCCTTCCAGCTCGGGATATTTGATGATTCTGTGTCTCTTCACCATGCTGTCAGGAGCACATACGCAAAAGCCATAAAATTCTCTTTCCCAGGAGTAAGAACAGGTTTGTCATTACTGCTCCGTGCTTTCCTTGGGAGCAGATGAAGCCTGGTGCCTGGAAGGGCGTCGCTGGGGCTGTGTCCTTTGGCACCAGCCCTGTGCAGACACCAGGGTGAGTCAGCAGTGGCTGGGAATGGCATTCCAGTCTAATGCTTTGAGATAATCACCGAGGTGCTTCAGGACGAGTATATTTAGGTGGGGGAGACATTGGCTTGCCTGTTTAAAGAAATAATAATGTTTTTCTAAAAACAACCCTTCCTCCCCATTAGGCTCCCTGTTGGATATTTGATTTTAAGCAGCACTTGGGTATTTGTGTTGTCAGGTTGCAAAGTCCCAGAGCACACAAAACACTTCCAGTGAGTCAGCACCACAGGCTCACAGAACAGTTGGGGTTGAAAGGCACCTCTGAAGATGATCCAGTCCAAGCCCTGTCCAGGTAGGGTCACCTGGAGCAGGTGGCACAGGAGCACTTCCAGGTAGGCTTGGAATATCCCCAGAGGGGGAGACTCCGCACCCTCCGTGGGCAGATATTCCAGAGCTCTGCTACCCTCCATGGGAAATTGTTCTTCCTTATGTTGAGGGGGCCTCCATAAAATAGTTTCATATTTCCCCCCACACCCCATCTGAAGTGTTTTTCCATTGTCTTTCCTTACTGGCATACTGGGAAACACCTTTTGCAATTCCCATGTTTGGTTTAAAAAGTAAAAACAATCGTAATGGTCACAGAATCATGGAGTGGTTTAAGGGACCTTAAACCCATCCAGTGCCACCCCCTGCCATGGGCAGGGACATCTTCCACTATCCCAGGTTGCTCCAAGCCCCTCCAGCCTGGCCTGGAACACTTCAGGAGCAATACCTGGATCAGCTGAAGCATTCCTAGTGATTCCTGGCTGCCAAGGTGGTGATCAGGCAAGGCTGGGCTCGCTGATGCTGGAGGCCTTTCCCAGCCTGTGGGGTTCTGTGAGCCGCTGCTGCCGCTGTTGGGAAGCAGGAATGGCTGAGGTATGCCTGCACCCCGGAGCGTCGCCCCTGAACGAGGGAGGGGAGCAGGGACCCAGTCCCGGTTATTTTGGAACTTCATATCTCCCTGTGCCTGCGTGTTCGGAGCGGTGTGTGAGCAGGCTGGAAACGCTGCTATGAGATGTTCTGCTCCGTTGGCTCAGGGGGTGTGTCTGCCTTGCTCCCATCTTGCACCAGGTGGGAATCCTGGAAAGTCTCTCCCGTATCAGCCCCTCGGAGAGTAGAAGCGTCTAAATATCAACCACAGGCTGCAGTGCCTGAGAAAATGTAGGAATGCTCGTGATTGCACACAGAAATGTGAGCAAGTTGCAGGATAATTTGGTGAAGTTTGGGCATCTGTCCCATGGGTGATACTATAAGTGAAACTGAGTTTTGTTGTGTCAAAATGAAACTATTTTCGCCCTGTTGCCAGCATGAGGGCTCGTCTTCTATGAGAAGCGCTGTGGAAAGCAGACTGATACATTGGATTATTTTGCTCTGGTAATTTATGGTTGATGTAGCCCTGCTGCTCAGAGCAGGATGCACAAGGAGGGGCTTTGGAGGATAAATGCTGGAACTGGGAGTAGGGGGGAATCAGGTTGAAATAGGGAAGGAGGAAGGAGTGATGGGGTGTACCAGCTGAAAGCCAGGTAACTCACAGTTAATATAGTGTAGAACCAGTTTCTTCTGCTTATGGCAGGGAGTAACTGATAAAACAGTCAAGAAATTGCTAATTATATAGCACCTTCTGTTAATTAAAGAGGTGTGAACTGCTTGCTGAGTAAAATAGATCAGAGGGAAGTTCAAAGTTTGTGATTTGAGGTTATCCCAAACTCTGTAAGTTAAGCACTTTAATGTTTGGGATTTTTTTCCCCAATATGTGTCTTTTAGTGCTTGGGCAAGTACAGAATAAACTGGAAACTAGGCACAAACCCGTTTCAGTGTCTGTATTTAAGGCAGCTACAAATATTTATTTGGCTTACTCCAAGGCCTTCATATTTTGCTCATTGTCTTTACAAATCATCTGTTGAATCGCCCAAGCAGACCAATGTCTACTAATACTTGAATTACAACACAGTAAATGCTAATTTGGTTTTTGTTGGGTTTTTTTTGTTTTTTTGTTTTTTTTTTTTTGAGAGTACAAAACATTGTTTCCGTGTATTCAGTTCCTAGTGTTTTTCTGAAGCCTTGCAGTTGATGGTGTCAGTGCAGAACTTGGTCTGTGCTGCTCTGCGGACTTGTGGGAATTTTGCAAGGGTGGAGTAAAGTAGTTTGTGTCCTACTTCAGGCTTTTCTTCGTGCACAAGTAACTGGAATTTTAATATCTTGGAAGCTGATGCAGTGTCTCCCATTCTGATGTGATTATTCTTTGGTGTATTTTGACCATGAAAATAAAAATGAGTCTTAAAAGGGTGGGTTAATTTAGGTTGAGAGGGCCCTCTGGAAATCACCTCCTCCAGCCCCCCTTTTTAAAGCAGGGCCAACTTCAAACATATCATGCTTTGTTCTTGCTCCTTCTAAAATTAGTTTGAGAAGGAGTATGTTAATGTGGCAGGGTATGGGCTGTTTTGAGCTGCTGCTTTCATTTCTGGTTCACTTTTCAGCTGAGTTTTTTTGCAACATTATAATTTCTAATAATGTTTTAAACTTGGGAGGACTTTCTGTTCTGGAATTGTGTTAGAAAAAAAAAATCCATGTATCATTTCACCACAGAGAAAATAAATACCAGTAATTTTCTAGCAGCTGTGAGTTCTTTACTACATCAACTGTAGATGTAAACTTAAAATTTTCTAATTTGCCCTTTTTCCTTAGCATTGATTTGTTTGGCGAAGAGGTACTTTTCCTAAAATCTTTTATCCTGGGTTTCTTTTGGCAAGTGAATTGCAGGTAGTTCAAAATAAGAAATGAGAATATTTGTTCAGAAGTGGGTGATTGTTGGGGTTTTTTAATAAGCAAGGTATATAATACTTTTCAGATCTACACATTCCCATCTCTTGCATGGAGTCTGTTGGAGTTGTTGCCCTGATTTGGGTACAGCTACACATTTGATTAATATCGATTTAATGTTTTTGTAGACATTTCACATGCTTTATGAATATTTCCCTAACGCGCACATTCAGATATTTATCCAAACATAATTGCTATGGGCTTTCCTGCGGAGAGGCTTGAAGGAGTGTACCGGAACAATATTGATGATGTAGTAAGGTAAGGCTTCATTTTTCTTTTCTTTAACTTACAAAACTTGAACATTCTTTTCTGCACTCATTTATGTCCTGCAGAAGAAAGGATGTGTGTTCTGACTTGTAGAAATGATGATATTTTTTGCATCTTGTAGATGTTGCCTTAATAGCTTTCCTGAAAAATGTTGGAAACAACAGAAATGGCCAGGCTGCTGTTCTGGGTTGATCTCAAATGCATATAATCTGCTTTTTTTTAGTGTGAAAAATTGATTTCAGTGAGTTGTGTTGGAGTAAAAAAAGACTATTTACTTATAGAAAGACATCAATCCATGCCTCTCTTCAGTGTCAAGAGTTTCCTCAGGTAGCTGATGGTATTTGAGGGTGTTTGCCCTTATCCTTTCTTAAATTGATAAATGAAGTGCTTGATAAGGAAATTTTAAATAGATATATAGGTGACTTTAGATAAAGGCTTTTACACTTGGTTGTTGAATAATTATGGACAAGGAGAAAGATCACCTAAAATCTGTTATTGCTGGTAAAAACCCCTATAGGTTGTCTTTTTTAACATCAAATAAAGTCATTCCTCTGAATTGTTGGCTGCAGCTGAGGAAAAGGTGGGGAGTGTTGTAGGAACACTGTTGTAATTCATGTAGTTAAAACCCAACCTGGACAGTGTGAGAGGCTGTGTTAAAAACCAAACACTTGGTAGAAGCTGCCAAAAGTTGGTGCTTCTAGGATGAAAGGTTCTGATTTTTGTGAAGCCATGGCTCGTTAGAGATCATTTGAAATCACGAGCTCAGGAGCTCCACGAGAGACTCAGCCATTGGGGCTGGGAGATGATGCAGGAAGGTTTTCAGGGAAGGTAGGTGTTGGGTGTGTGTGGGCAAGGAGGTGCTGCTCCCAGCTGTGAGGTACCACGGGGAGTTTCTCGTAATGATGCAAAGCATTCCCACATGGCATCCTTGTGTCTGACCTGGAGACACGTGGATTTGGTGAATGGAGCACTGGGTGGATGCAGGACTGGCTGGATTGCTGCAGGCAAAGAGTTGTGGGCAACAACTCGTGGTCCCTGTGGTCACCAGTGACAAGTGGGGTCCCTGAGGGGCTGGTACTGCTCAGCAGCTCTGTGGGTGACACGGGCAGTGGGATTGAGGCACCCTCAGCACGTCCAGTGGTGACACCAAGCCCTGTGCGGCAGTCACACGCTGGAGGGAAGGAATGGATCCAGAGGGACCTGGGCAGGCTGGAGGGCTGAGCCCACATCAGCTGCATCGAGTCCAGCAAAGTGAAGTGTGAGTCCTGGACTTGGGTCAGGGCAGCCCCCAGGGTTAAGCCAAGCTGGGAATGAGCAGCTGGAGCAGCCCTGGAGAAGGACCTGGGGGTGCTGTGGGTGAGAGCTGGGGCCCAGAACCCCCCCGTGCCCTGGGCTGAGCCCCCAGCGTGGGCAGCAGGGGAGGGGGGATTCTGCCCCTCTGCTCAGGTGAGACCCCACCTGGAATTTTGTGTGCAGTTCTGGTGCCTCCAACATAAGAAGGACGTGGAACTCTTGGAGCAAGTCCAGAGGAGGCCACTGAGTTGCTGAGTGAACTGAAGCACCTCCCCTCTGGAGCCAGGCTGGGAGAGCTGGAGCTGCTCAGCCTGGAGAAGAGAAGGGTGTGGGTAAAACTCTGAGCACCTTCCAGGGTCTGAAGGGGCTCCAGGGAAGCTGGAGAGGGACCCTGCAACAGGAACCGGAGTGACAGGACAAGGGGGAATGAGGTCAGACTGCCAGAGGGCAGGGATGGATGGGATATTGGAAACGAATTTTTCCCTGTGAGGGTGGGCAGGCCCTGGCACAGGGTGCCCAGAGAAGCTGTGGCTGCCCTTGGATCCCTTCAAGTGTTCAAGGCCAAGTTGAACAGGGCTTGGGTTGAACCTGAGACAGCAGAAGGTGTCCCTGCTCATGGTGGGTGTGGCACTGGATGGGCTTTAAGGTCCTTTCCCACCGAGACTGTTCTGGGATTCCATGATTCTCGAGTTGTTGGCAGGCAGAACTAGGGCTGCTGGAATTTCCCTGAGGATTGCATCGAGGTTGGTACCCAGTGAGCTGAACTCCTGGGTTCCCTCGGTGGGAGGACTCATCACCCTCACCTGACAGTCTGCTCTGAGGCACTGGCTCCCTGCACAGCTGCAGTCAGCTGGGCTCCAGGGAGTTGGTTTTGCATGTTCAGCTGTCATGACAAAAATCACCATCCACAAATAGCACTGAGAGTGTCAGAGCCAGGAGCTGACCTGACTGGGGGAAGTGCAGTGCCTGCATTCTCTGATGCCTTGGGGAGAAGTCATCACTTCTCCAGAGCTGAGCAGACCTGTGAGGGTCAGTGCAGCAGGAAATGCTCATGGACAGTATGTGTGTGTGTGTGTGTGTGCGCGCGCTGGAATTGTTAACAGAGGGTGAAGCTGTGTTCGCTAATCCTGTGGTTCACACAACAAAACATTGCTTGGAGAGGCTGTGGCTGCCCCTGGGTCCCTGGAGGTGTCCAAGACCCTGTTGGACACTGGGGCTTGGAGCAGCCTGGGACAGTGGAAGGTGTCCCTGCCTGTGGCAGGGGTGGCTCTGGAGGGGCTTTAAGGTCCCTCCCAACCCAGAAACTTCACCTCTTCAGCCAGCTTTCTTTCCCAGCAGTCAGAGGCACCATTTCACGAAACTGATGAAATATCCAGTCCCTGATGAACTCCACCTTTGAAAATTGTGGGATAGGGGCAAAGGCTGGACTTAGCATAAATCGCAGAATGGTTTAGGTTGGAAGGTATTTCAAGATTATCTCATTCCACCCCTGCCATGGGCAGGGACACCTTCCAGTGTGCCAGGCTGCTCCAAGCCCCAGTGTCCAGCCTGGCCTTGGACACTGCCAGGGATCCAGGGACAGCCACAGCTTCCCTGGGCACCCTGTGCCAGGGCCTCCCCCCCCTCACAAGGAAGATTTTTTTCCTAATATCTAAGCTAACATGGGAATAATGTAAATAAATATCAATAGGCAGGAGTCTTTGAAGGCCCTCTGCCATTTACAGCGTTGATTTCAGTAGCTTCTGGATGAAGGAAAACACATTTTAGTGGTTGAGTTGGTAGATATGTGTAAATTAGATTTTAGTACTGGAATGCCTGTATAATTATTAAGCTGTCCATAAACACTGATCAAAAGGAGCAGTGATCACCTAAAAGCATCGTCAACCAAATTAAGATAAACAGAGATGTAAATGAAGTGGCTTCAGGGAACTGAATGCTCAAGTATTATTACATTTGTTGCTTTCTCTTTTTAAACAAGAATAAAATGTGATCATACAGCATTCTGCATGTTGCAGTCCTCATCTGTGCCAGTCATCTTTTTATTGTGAAATTTTTTTCCAAGTGCTTTTTATGCAGAAATTCAAGGTGCTTGAGCTCCCAAGCAATTGGTACTGAGCCAGGATCCAGCAGTGAGCTTTTTCTGAGTAGCTGGTACCCTGACAAATTCCAGGCTAATACTGTATGAGAAGTACAGCCAGCACTGCTGGCTGTCTCCTGTGACTGACACTCAGAGAGGTTTCGGATAGAATTTTGTCCTTAAAAAAAGTCTTTGCCCGGAAGCTTATACTCCACTGTGTGGATATGCCTGGAAAAGCAGAGCCTGCTCTCCTCGCTCTCTGGTGTGTGTTAACAAGCAGGAATGTCTCCTGAAACAAATCCCCATATCCACCATCTTCCTGAGGCTCTCCAGGGCTGCCAGCGGGGGCACCAGTGGGAGCCATGGAGTATGTTTTCCTGATGCACTTGGAATCTCACACTCGGCGCTGCACAAGGAGAGCTTACATCTGTTCCCATTTTCACACAGGGCTTTCACCACAGAGCTGTTCTAGGTTCTTCTGGAATACTATGACTGATAACCGGAGCTTGTTTTTGCTTGAGCTTTCCAGGATTTTAGCAGCTAGTGTTTCTTTTCAATTTGAACAGCATGTTCTGTCATGGCTAATTAAATTCCTTCTGGCTGATGTGCAGATACACACTGTTGATGATGTTAAGTGTAAACATTTGCATGTTATTTCTTCTTGCACATTGCCAGGTGACACATCATATATAATCACAGCAATTCTGATGAATCATGCTTGCAGTTTGGCTCGCCGAGGCTTGTATGGGAAGTTTGTGTTCCAAAGTGAGCATGGAAATGAAACGACTGTGAAAAAGTGTAGTGGTCCTCCCTCCAGAACCCAGAATATCACTGGGGACAGACTTCACTGGCAAATAATAAAAAACCTGGGATTAAAATGAATGCTTCTGGTTGGACCTGGAACGCATGAGTTATTTTAAATGCTTTTCTTCATTGTGGCAAAATATTTTGCATACATGATTAAATGGAAAGAGTTTACAGCTACCTGGTGTAATCAATGGTTTCTGGTTAAAAATAACCAAGCCTTCCTCAGCTTCCTACAGTGATCTACAGGTGTTTTAGGAATCAAGAAATCAGTCCATATCCAATGACTGTTTCAGTTTCAGATATTGGTTTCCTTAGTTGCATTAGTTGTGTTATCCATGCTCCTGGACTATCTGGATGAGTGAGGTTTCCAGCACACTGCCTCCTTGGTTTTTGGGGCACTGCAGGGCCGGGACTGGGAATGCAAAGCTGCACAGGCTGGGTAGTGCTTTAAGGAGGCTGCAAAATAAGGTCAACATTATTGCAATGTGTATTAATACCTACTTTTCTCTTTTCTCTTGAAGGTTTTTGGATTCAAAGCATAAAAACCATTACAAGATATACAATCTGTAAGTACGTTCTTAAAGATGCATTCTCCAAAATAATGGCTTCTAAAAATAGCTGAGGAGTACAAGTGGCTTGTTGCTGTCCTGAAGCAGAGCTGGAGATGTTTTGCACATTTCTTAAAACAATTAAGCCTGATTGAAAGTACTGGTACTTCATTTAGTGGAGCTGAGTGAGGTTAAATGAAATGCTGGTGTGTATTCATGTTACTTGAATGTGTTTAAATGACTTGGCATCCAGCCCATCTGGAGCTTGGGCCATGTGATTAAAAAGTGAAAAGTAATTCACAGCAGGATTTCTGTTCGTGTATTAATGTCCAATTGCCAAATGAATATTTTCCTGGTTTTTTTCTCTGTTTTTTTAAAATCAAACTGCATTTGGTACCCAGGCCCTGTCTGCCTCCTCCCTCTTCTCATCTGTCCCTGTTTATTACTTCGAAAAAGCTTTTGGAGCAATTGGTGGTGGTTTCTCACTTCTCTAAGTGTAATGTTCTCTTTTGGAAATTTAGTTCTGCAGAAAGCTGTTATTGTTACAGGAGTTTTCAGATTTTGGGGTTTTTTTTGGTTTTTTTGTTGCTGTTCCTTCATCAGATTTATGTGTTAACTTAGTCTGATTTCATTTGTATAAATGATTTGGTGATGTCAGCTGATGTTGAAGAGTCGTGGATTTCTAACCCCTCATTTTTTGCTAGAAATTTAAGTTGAAGATTGATTCTCTGAACTGTAACAGCTTTATTAATTTTTTAATGAATGTGTTTCAAAATATGTGCAATTAATAGAAAAATTATTATAATACTGAAATCCAGGCATTGCATGACATTGTAATCTGTCAGTCATTAAAATAAATATTTAAAAATAAGGATCTAAATCTGCCTCTAAGTTAGCTAAAGGATTATGCATCAATCAGCTCTGTTTCCAGATATTGGAGAGAAGTGACAGTAGAGGCTGAGGAGTCTTCCAGTGGTCATTGAAATTAATATGGAGTAGGATGGGACAGAAAAAGACACATAAATAAGAGTCATTGGTCACCTTTCATAGAGTTCAGTAGCAAAATGATATTTTCCAGCTTAGGAGCTTTCCAGAATGTTATCTTTTTAATAGATGGTTAAAATTTCTAGGTGGAAAGGCTGATGCTTCCCAGCAGAGCTGATGATTCCTAGCAGAGCTGATGATTCCTTCTGTGTGTAGGTGCAGGCAGAAGAGGTAATTCCTTGCTGTCTTCCTTTGGACTCCTCTGGAGCTTGGCTCTGGAGATCTGGGTCGTTTAAAATCAAACTCCCCTGGTTAATCAGCCCCCCCCAAGCTTCCTGGCAGCTCCTGCTCGTTTTGGGGAGCAAAGCAGAGCAAGGCCAGCTAAACTCAGGTTCCTGCTGCTGCCTGGGGCCAGTGCAGCTGTCATCTGCTGGGAAAGGTGGCTTTGGTGTCCCTGACACAGTCTGGGCCTGCTGAGCCTCTCATTCTAGTGTGGCTCCAGAGGCTACTGGTGTAAACTTGTCAGAAAGGAGGATTTTAGTAAGACTGGTGAGCATCTTTTTGAGCACCACCTCCCTGAGGAGCTCCTTGCTAAGTTTCCACTTTGCTGTCTGCCAGCAGCATCATTTTACTTAAAAAAAGAGCACAACCCAGTCCCCCAGCCCTGCCCAGAAACAGCTTTAAAGTTTGTGAGAAGAACAGTGATGAGACACGCATTTGACATTTCTGTTGCTGCTCTGTGTGTTTTCAGCTGTGAAAAAAGCTTGTCCAGATGTGCCAGAGGTTTTTGTCTTCAGTTTCTTGTATATAAAAATTGATTTCCTTGTTGCTAACTGCAAAACAATCACAAGTGAAACTCCCTAGAGTTACTTTATTCATCATCAGTGAAAACTTTTGGAGGATAAAACTGTTTATCCATGGAGAGGCGAGGTTATCTCTTGATGTTTATGCAGACAAAATTTATACACATAAAATGCCATCAGGTGAATTGTGCCAATGTCTGGTCGGGAAATGGGAAGGAATTGCATCCATCAAGTATTCCAGAGAACTTAATGTCTTCAGATTAAGCTCATCCTTTGTAAATAATGATCTATTGTCTGTGTTTCAAAGGAGGAGGTGGGAGTTCAGAGGTGTTACGTGGTTATAGTCAGAATTATTTCAAAATCTGTCATGCGATTTGAGTTCCCTTAAGGTAGCTGTTCCATGAAGCTGATAATAATGTGTGTATTGAGCAGTTTTATCTAAAAGGATTTAGAGATTTTTCTGAAATGGTGTCAGTTGTGCTGCATCCTCACATCTTGGTTTTTTACTTCCCAGCAGCTTGAGCAGTTTCATTTTGCTTCTTGTTTGTGTTGCTTCTCTCCTGTGTTCCTTTAAGCCTTTGTTATTTCTTCAGCATTCTCCTTGATTTAAATTTGTTCTTCCACTTCCATCTCAACTTCCCATGTTGCCAGGTTGTCACCTGCCCTGTTGTGATCATCTCCATCCTCTGCAGCGGATTTCCTTGAACTGTCCTACAGGCAGGTGGTTAAAGGAAGGCAATGTGATGAAAATGGGGATTTTCTGTCCTTGCTTTGTCCCTGGGGCTGGGCTCTGGCAGAGAAAGCCCATAGTCCTGTCAGCAGTGGGACCATGACTGATCAGGAAGCTGCCTGGCTGGCAGGATTTTGCTTCTGGGTTGCTTTAAACTCAGTTTAATCCTAAGGAGGATCCTGAGAACAGCCAACCCCCTCCTTACCTCAAAAATGCAAAACAATATTCAGGTTTCATCTGGAGATCTGGCTCTGTTACAGCTATAATAGTGTTTCAAAAAGCTACAAATGCATGTGAAGTGTTAATTCCCCCCACTATCCCCAAGGTGTGTGTTGGTGGAATTTCTGCTGCAAAAACACACGGATTTGGTGCAGCTGAGCCTGGAGCTCTGCATTGGTTGTGTTCAGCTCCCAGAAGAGGGCAGAGAGAGGGACACAACTGTGTCCTGTGCTCAGTTTCTATCCTTGGTATTAACAAAATCACTTTTTTATCCCTCATGGTATTCTACTTGATTATACTCTCTTAAAGTTCCAAATTTGATGTTTTTTCTGCCCATATGTGGATTTTTTTTTAAAGTCTTGAAGACTTTGATCTCTTACTCCCCGTTTGAGCTGGGTGTTTCTTAAAAGAAAGCAGGAAACTTTACTGGATAAGATACCTTTTGTTAACTGCTTTGCTGCCCAGCAGCTTCCAAAATTCCTGTGCTGATGGCTACTCCATCCCCCTTGGATGTACATCCCACAGCCAGCCTTCCTTCTCAAAAGCTTGAGTGCAGATAATATTTTTGTGAGTCCCCTCTGCCAGCTTAACCTGGTCCCTTCTGACCCAGAGAAAGTGTCAGCAGTGTGACTGGAGCTGTGAAAGCTGCCAGGCTTTTCCCTAGCAGAGGGTAGAGCCGAGAAGGCTCTGGAATCCAGGGAAAGGGAAGTACTGAGAGCATGTGCACTCCCAGCAGACCTGTCTGTGTCCCTGTCTGTGTCTCTGTTACGGGCAGAGCTCAGGGTAGCACTGAGAGGCTCCAGTTACAGTCACACAAGGAGCAGCCCAAAAGTTTGTGTGTCTGAAAGTGTCAGTTAAGCTCCATGTGGCTCCAAGGGCTGCAGTCATAACATCCCTGGGAAGGAGAGATGAGATGAGTTCATACTGTCCTGAAACTGGTGTGGGAATTGGAGTCCTGTGAAGAGTACAGGCTGTAATCAGAACTGAGGATCTAGGTGTAATTTGTCTACTGAAATGCCTCCAGTAGCTGTGTTTCAACCTGATGTCCTCTTTTACAGAATCCCAGAATGATTTTGGTTGGAAGGAACTTAAAAATCATCTTGTTCCAACCCCCTGCTGTGGCAGGGATGCCATTCACTAGATCAGGTTGCTCAGGTCCCCATCTGAGCTGATCTTGGCAGGATTCAAGGCAGGATTGTTCTCAGTTTGCCTTTCTGAACTGCATTTCCACTCATGTCATTTTGCCTGCAGGCAGCAGCTCCAAGGAAAATTCTAGAGGGTGTCCATTCTTGCCTTCTTTCCCCTTCCCCCGAGATCTGATCTGGTTGTTCCTTGGTGTGCTGTTTTGGCTGGTTTAGAGCCCAGCTGAGGGCTTGTCCCTGGTCTTTATCCCTGGGTAAGTCACCCTGTAAGGCAGATCCAGTGTGGTTTGCTGTGCTCCTGTCTAGCTGGAGGGGGTCTCTGAGTGGTGAGAGACAGATGCAACTCCGGAGCCTTCAGAAATGTGCCATTTCCCAGGTCTGAGAGGGAAACTGGCTGACTGGTCTTCAGGGTGCCCTTAGATTCAGGAGTCAGTGTCACAGTCTCTGCTGGATACAAGTGATCTCTGTGATAATACCCAGTGAGGTTTGTGGTGGTTCTGCACTGTCCTGGTGATCCCCATCGCTCTGAGCACCCCCACTGCTGCTGAGGCATCCTGATCTGTGCTGTGAGTTCAGGAGCCCTTGGATGTAGGTCACAGCTGTGTGCTCTCCACGTGTTTGGCAGCAGAAAGCTGCTCCAGTGCTGGAGCTGTTGATGCACAGGGCTAGAAGGCAATAATACATTGCATTACTTGCATTAATTGAGTCACACTGACTAAAAGATAGCTGTGGACTGCAGTTACCAGAGGGTGAGTATTTACCTTTCAGTAAAATAACTCATATTATAGTGAGCAGTCTGCAGCAAAACAGTTTTTCTGTGTGTAAGCTCCAGTTTTAAATCATAAAGGTGATGGGCATGCGTGATTTTCCTGTGTGTGACAGATGCTGAGAGTGCCTCAGAGACTTCTCTTGAACTCTTGTCTATTTTTCTTTTTCAGATGTGCTGAAAGACATTATGACACCGCCAAATTTAACTGCAGAGGTATGTTTTTACTGCCTAATGTGTGTTCTCTTTAAATCTCAGTGAATGGACACCTAAAGGAGGAGCTGATGAATAGTCATGTAGGAGATTTGGGCACAAAGAATGATGTCAGATTGCTTTGAGTCATTGGAAAAACTTGCTATATTCTTGGTGCTTTCAAAAAAGTGTGTTCCTGACAGTTACAGATCAAGATCTAATAAAAAGTCTGCTGTTGCAAAAAAATTTCAGCACAATGGGTTACACAAAGTTCAGTTCAGTGAAGTACAGACTTCTTTTACAATTTACATGTGAGGCTTGGAGGACTCTGGTTTTTGTGAAGGTTGAAAATGGAGAACACGTAAGCCAATATCGCTGTGTGTATAAAGTAACTTTTGGATGATATGGCAGAACCTTCAGATGCTAAAAAAAAAAATTAATTCCCATGTGATGTCTCTTAGACACTTTGCGAAGCTACCAAAACCAGTGGGGAATCTTTCAGGGGTGCCTTTTGACCAGGTCCTTGTGAGTGGATACTGAGGTACCTGTTGTGTCAGCATTATCTCCCCGGGTCATAAATAAATGCAGATTTACCTTTGTTCTTTGAGCAGAGGAGCATCTCCTGCTCAGTAGTAGAGCCTGTAGTTCCTGTGCTTCAGATGAGGAATTCCTTGTGCCTACGGAGTTATAGAAGATGAACAAATTTTGGCCTCACTGACTTATTCTGCATCATAGCAAGGACTCGACTTCTGTTTTTCATTATTATTATTTTAAACCATCCTTCTAGTTATAAAGAGGGTTTAGAATGTGACCAAAATGTAATTGGCTGCTTTAATGTCTGAATATAGAAGGACTGAAATTGTCTTGTTGAAGTCGTCACCACTTCTGACTTGCTCTTACGATGTTGAATGACAGTGCCCTGAAACCTCACTCCATACACACAAACCAGAAAAAAAGTATTTTAGGATCAGCTTGAGCAGTGCTTTGGGTAAGAAGAGAAGAGGATGTGTTCTAATATGGCCAGAACATATGTTTGCTTTAATTTCTGCTTTTTGGTACGGGGGTGCTCAGCTCCCTTCGCTGTCAATCCCAGCCCCAAATGCTGTTTGTGACAGCACCTTTCACAGCTCCTCTGCACAAGATATGCTGCATTTTTAAATTTTCATCCCCGAATTAGTTAACCTTAGATAACCAAATTGGTGATTCAGGACTTCCCTTAGCAGAGGAACAAAAGTTCTGCTTGAAAATCTCCTGAAGTGAACCAACTGCAAAGGGAACTTTTGATTTGTACACTGAGCATGAAACACCAGAGAAGTTAATTATTCACCCAGGATGATCTTGCATCATATTAAACCCCAAACACTGAAAGCTCTTCATCTTCTTTGGGCACTAGCGTTGTGTCCCTCGTTTTTCCAGTTTCTGAAGTCCTTCCATGCTGGAATTGTCTTCTGCTTTGCCACAGACTTTTCCTGGTTTTTTTTTGGTTTTGTTTGTTTTTGGTTTTTTTAACTCTTCTGTGTGCTATGGGATTTTTCTTGCAACATATAGGGGCTCGGAGAGAGTAATCAGGACTATTCTCCATGCTGTGTGCTCCATTGCTAGGATTCAAAATCCATGGAGGACCTGCACCTTCTCAAGAACTTGCTCAGCACTGTGCAGCTTAATGTTCCCTTCCTCTTAATCCCTCGACACCATCCCAGGGCACCCATTTCATCTTCTCATTCCAGCTTGGAAGAAATTGCCACAAGGTTTGCCTTTGATTCCAAATCTTGGAGAGCATCTTCAGCATCTTGTGACTGCTTGGGATTTTTCAGGCTTTTCTTTCACGACTTCTTTACTCCCCTTTTCATGGAAACGTTGCTGGCTGTAGTTGTGGTAGACTCAAAGCTGTACAGTCAAATTTGCAGCATTTTTGCAGCTTCTTTTCTTAGGGATTTCTAAATAAATTCCATTTTTAAGTTGACATAAAACCTTGGGGATCATTTGGGGAGCCTTTGGATCTTCCATGTGGAAGAGTTTATTATTGTGTGTTCATGTCTGTGAACCTTTGTTGCCTCTTCAGCAAAGATTATTCGCTTTATCAGCTTCCCTGTTTGTTGTGGGAGATCAAGTGGGCAGTCTGTGCTGTGAGTGAATAAACACTCCTTGTGCATCCCTCCAAAAGGCTTTGAACTTGTCCTGCAGTCCTTTAGCAGTTCCATAACTTCATCCCTCACTTCTGCTCTTGGGGTCCTTGGGGATTCATCAGAAGGAGCCTTGCATGTGTGACTACAGAGTGGTGCTTACAAAACCAATACAGACACTTGCCAAAAAATGAAATGTATTCATTTTTAGCCTAGAAAAGGAAATGGTGTTTCTAGCTGAGAAATTTGAAGTGAAGCAGAGTTGTGTTCATAAGATCCCAAGCAGATCTTATAAGGTGGGGAATTGGGGTGCACTTCATCAGGTGCTGTTCTGCCGAAACCAGAACGTTGTGTGTAGTTCTGCTGGTCAGGATGACATTGTCCCTCCTCTGAGATGAAGTTTGGGTGTTTCTCTCTGCTAAGTGCTTATTTTTTGCGGTCTTGAGTTTCCTTCCATTTCCTTTATCGCTTGAAAGTCTTTCCCTCTCTGGATGGAAAAGTGTGTGTGAATACACCCATATCAGAAAGGACAGCGTTGGTCAGTGCTTTGACTCTAAAACCCGTAAGTATTGGCAGTGCCTTACCTGAGATTTCTCTCCCGATTACCATTTTTGAAATATAGAAATGGCAGAGTTTTGTTTCCCAAGGCCTTTGAGAAAAGTCTGAGTTTGTTCCCACTGTAGACCCAACCGTATTCAGTAATTTTTCAGCCAAGTTCCTGTTGCCTGCTCAGTGACTGAGGTCTGGCCTTGTTCTCTCAGCAGGTAGTTTAATTATTGCAGGAGTAGTGGCTTTTCACAAGGTTATTCTGTGTGCCAGCACGCTCTCAAATTCTAGAAAATTCATATTACAGAACCTGAGCCACTCAGTTAAATAGAGGTGTGAAACAGCTGCTTCATGGAGCAGGATGTTTCCTTATGGATTGCTGGAGAAATGTCTGCAGTGCTTAGGTTAAACTGAATAATACTGGAATTACAAATACATACAGATATGTAAGATGGGGACTTTATTAAATAGCTTAATTTTTACATACTTGTAACAAAGATGGCCTGCCTGAGCTTGCTTTGCCTTTTGAGGTGCTGATGAACTCCTCCTTCTCCCTGCAGTTGCACAGTACCCTTTTGAAGACCATAACCCACCACAGCTGGAGCTCATCAAACCTTTTTGTGAAGATCTTGACCAGTGGCTAAGTGAAGATGACAATCATGTGGCAGCAATCCACTGTAAAGCTGGAAAGGGACGAACTGGTGTAATGATTTGTGCATATTTGTTACATCGAGGCAAGTTTTTAAGGGCCCAAGAAGCCCTAGATTTCTATGGGGAAGTAAGGACCAGAGACAAGAAGGTGAGCTGTTCCCTCTTCTTCTGTCCTTCTACCTGTAACTTGCTGCTTTTCCTCCGTGAGGTCCATTTGATGCTCAAACCCTTTAAGAAATGCATCCCATCAGTTGTGATGTCTGATTTAGCTCCAGTAGGATTGGATCAGTGCAGTTGTAAATGGAAAAGCTTTCCTAAGCAGCAATAGCCTTTAGTCACAACACTAAACCAGCCTGGATTTAACATGTCCTGTTCAAGAAGACCTGGACAGCTGATTTTAAATGGCTTTTTCAGCACTGCTCTGTTGCATGGTGCATCGGAGGGGCAGTGAACTTTCTCATTCAGCATTTTCAGCCCAAATGAGAGGATTGTTCCAGCTTATTTGCCTGAATGGATGAGTTGTTCATCTCCTCAGGTTCCCTTAACTGCTGTGGTGGCGTTTGGAGATGCATAGGGGAATATCCCAGCGGGAAGGCCCTTATTGTTGGATGCCCCTTGTCAATAAAGGGTAGTTAAGGGCCTTTCTGGAAGGGCTAGGCCTCATTAATGAGAATTTAACCTCCTTTTTTGAAACCTATTGCAGACATGGTAAAGTGGAACTTTTAAGGTCATTTTAGCAAGTTTCCCTGCTCACCTTCCATAATTTCCCTGAGTGTGTTGGTTGAGCATCCCAAGGGGATCATCCTGGCAAGCCACTTGCAACCTCCTCAAGCACAGAGCTCTCTCTGTTCCTGGAGTATTTGCACAAAGTATTAATTTCACAGTGTGTTGATCTCTAATAAGAAGAGCTTTGTGTCTGAAGGCTGTTGAGAGGAGAAGTGTCACATAAGGAGTTTTAGAATTTGGTTGTTAATTCTTTGGAAGGAGCAAGTAACTCCTTAGTTTGCTCTCCTGACAAGGTGGAGCTGTTATTCCATGTACTGCCGAGATTGTTGTGGTGTAATACTGGAGTGGAGACAAGGTGATGGTTTCCCATCAAAACTTTGTGGCTTTTGGTAAAAGTGCATGAGAGAGACTGGGAATGAGCAGTGTGCTGGATAAACAGAGCAGATGACTCCTGCGGATAAAGATTATCTCCAGAGCTGGATAAAGCATCGTGAAAACTACAAAACTGAACAAATACACAATGAAGTGTTGTGCCTCAGTTTCCCTTTAGTGGAAAGAAGGTTGTATTTCTGCAGGTTGGGGTAAGGTCAGTTGGGTGTTTATCAGTGCCCCCGGGGTACCTTGGGCATCTTGGACGGGAGGGAGAACTTGATGAACAGGAGTAGCGAGAGCCTTGTTTACTTGGCTGTAAATACTGTCTGTATCCAGCAACTTGTTTTGGTTTCAGTGTCTCTACTGCAAGAGTTGACTTTTTTCGCCTTCCCAGCTCCACTTGAGCGTGGTTATCTTGATGTGGCCAGTGGGCAGCATGTGACTCAGATAATCCTTCAGTAGTGTTTATAAACAGGTATTCCAGTGCAGGTTTCTGGAGCCTTTTCTTCCCTTGTGGCCCGTATTTCAGTGTTATATGTCAAGTGCTGCTCTCTGATTTGATATTTTACCACACCTTTGTATAACTGACTTCCTCAATTCAAAGTCAATGAGGCATCAAAAGAGCTGTTTGCATAAAGGGACAAGAAAATGCCTCTTTTCTTTCTGTTTGGGCCAACATATGTCTGATAAAGGAAAACTGGCTTTGATAGGTACCAGATTTTCTTGAGTTTTAGCAAGGACACGGTGCCTGCTTTGCATGTAGCTGCTGAGAACAGCCCAGCTCCAATCACTGCTGCCATTAATGCTCATGGCAGAGTGCTGCTATGAGGGCTCTGGCTGTGCTGGCAGGAAGTGTGAGTCTAATTGCAAGAGGAAGTATGACTAATTGGTCAGGAGCACAGCCCTGAGTACTTCTGGAGCCAGCTTTTCCCAAGTGCCTGCCAGGAGAAGCAGCTCCAGGGAGGCCTTTGCACCATCCAGTGAGAGTTGTTGTAGGTGAGGCTCAGAGTGGCTGCACAGGCTGTTCCTGTGCTGGGCAGCAAGACATTGCAGAGCCCAGGCTGTCTCTGACCAAATCCTCTCGTGGGGTTTTTATTTCCTCTACAAGCTGCCTGTTTTAACTTCTGAAACTCATTGTACTTTGCCAGAGGAAGGGAGTGATGAAGATGAGAAAGTGTGGGCTGTATGGTTGTGTCTGTCAGTCTCCACCACTGTAGAACAGGAGTGGGTTTTATTTTCCTTTTGAACCAAAGGAGACAAACTCTTTTCTGAAATGGGAAAAAGAACTGTAATTGTCTGTTGTCAGACCTGGGGAAGAAGTAACCCCCGAAAAAGTCCTCTAAAGAAGCTGCTGCTTCCAGTGTTTGAAGTGATTAGTTTATCCTGCTTTTTCCCTTATGATGGATGCTGACACACTACTGTGGTGACAAACACTAGCAGCTTACCTTCCTACAGCTGGAGAAGGTCTTTATTTATTCTTGCTTCTAACTTGGAGGGTTTTGTGGTGAGGATTAGGCTTGGAAGGAAGCTCAGTGGATAGGAATCAGCTATTCAAGTGCCGGTGATGATCCACTCAGGACCATTCTTTGAGCACCATACTGGTTTATTTTCAAGGATACCTCCTTGCCTCCTAAGAACTCTCCTGTGGGGAAAGGCTGAGAGAATTGGGATTGTTCAGCCTGGAGAGGAGAAGCTTTGGGGTGACCTAACTGTGACCTTCAGTGCCTAAAGGAGCTGACAAGAAACATGGAGAGAGACTCTTTACAAGGACCTGGAGGGACAGGACAAGGGGGAATGGCTTCATGCTGGCAGAGTAGAGTTAGATGGGTTATTGGGAAGAAATCCTTCTCTGGGAGGGTGGGCAGGCCCTGGCACAGGGTGCCCAGAGAAGCTGTGGCTGCCCCTGGATCCCTCGCAGTGTCCAAGGCCAGGTTGGACACTGGGGCTTGGAGCAGCCTGGGACAGTTGGAAAGTGTCCCTGCCCATGGCAGGGGTAGGATTGAATGGTCTCTAAGTTCCCTTCCAAAGCAGACCACCCTGTGTTTCTGTGGTGTTGGTATAACTGAACAGGAAATGAACACCAGTTGTTTTGTGTGAGGAAGCCTCAGAATGACCCTCTGAGCAGGGCAGAGATGCCACATCTGATGCCAGAGGTTGTCACTTGTGGTGTCTGTTGGACATGCCCAGGTGCCAACCTCTGCTAAACCTGATGCTCTCAACCTGCTCTGAGGCTGCAGCTTCACTCTCACAGTAGGGTGTGTCCATACAGGTTGTGTGGGAATATTGTTTCCAAATTATTTGTTCTTCATAGTCCTGCCTGTGCTGTGTTGAGAGGAGAACCAGGAGCAACACCTGACAATGTTTGTGATGCCCTGGGAAGCTCTGGCATTGAGACCAGAGGAGCTTATCACACCCATTTAGAAAGGGTGATGGCAGTAGATGGGAAATAAAAGGTTCAACTACTTCCCTGTCCTCACTATTCTGGAGTAAAAGAGAGTGGTGGTTGATTGCACCCACTGGAATATTATTAGCTTGTTATGAAAATGTTCTGCTTGGAATTTCAACCTTTGGAAATGAACTCTTGAGGGCTGCTTTAGTGGGACTGATTCTTAGGGTCTCAGGATATAAGGGCTGTGTCTTCAGGGAGTAAAGCTCTGGCTGGAGGGATACAGCTGCCCTGTAGGACAAGAACTGGCTTTGCTGTGGGTTTAACTATCAGTGTGAAAGTGTTCCCTTGGTTCTGGTCCCAGCCTCGGTTGTCCTGGCCAGGTGTGCTGGGGTTTTTCCATAGGACATGTCCATTATGGCAGGAGGGAGCTCTGGGCAGGGAAGGTTGTGTTCTCCTCACCTCTGTGGTTTCCTCCTGCCTGGCAGCACTGGCCAGCACTGCTGGCTTGCTCTGAGGCTGGGGCTTGCTCAGTGCTGAAGCTCAGATCCCGGGAAAGAGAACTTTGAAGCTCCCTTCAGGAGTGGGTGTGATAAGCACTGAGGACATCTGAGCCAAAACCACGGGCAGTGTGCAAGGCTGCTTGGGAAGGTCATTGTGCAAGTGCTTCAGGGGAAGGGCTTTTGTGTAATTTAGAAGCAGCTCAAATGATAAGGAGACATAATTATCAACATTTTTTTTAATAATGGCAGGAAGTGAGTATTTTCATGTGTGCAGAATAGAGATGTACTAAATTACAAGCACTCTGGCTGCTCTTAGCTCCTGGCTGTTGTGAGGTGAAACAGGTGAAACTAAAAGTTTATAGAAATATGAGATGTAGATTTTGTGAACAAATGCTCACAGACTCGTGTATGAAAACTTTTTGGTTACCTCCAGTTAATTCCAATTCCACATTCAGTTCTAATCAGAAAGATTCCTAACTGATGCTATTGTAAGTCTGCAGTAACAGGTTGTTCTAGACCCTGTAATGCATTTTCTGGGACATGAAACAATTTTTCATCTTTATCAATTTTGCTTGGAAATATTGGCTCAAAGAGCTTTAAAACTGTTCCCTTACTTGAAGCTTTCAGCTGATTTAAAATCAGTAATAAAAACATTCTTAGGTATTATGCTCTCAAAGCAAATGTTTGCTTCAAAGTTGTAAACTCAACTGAAGTCTTTCTTTGAACACTTTGGGCTGTTGGGCCTATTTTAATGAAACTTTTCACATTTTTGGGAAAATATTCCAGGATGTTTTGTAAGAGAAGGCAGCATCAGTCTTGAGTACAGTGGTATTAGCAGACATTAGAGTCTTCTGACTTAAAGTGCTGTCAAAATGTAATTACTGTAGTGGTAGATTTTAGAATTCCTAAATGTAGTGGTGCTTAAAAGTTTGAGTATGTTCAGAGCACCTCCTGTTTAACATTCGAGGCTCTCAATCCCAAAAAAAACCAGCAGACTGAGACTTATTTTTGCCATGACCCTCAGTGTGTCTGTTGTGTTTAAGAAATGGGAGAAATCTGCATTCTTTGCTTCATTGCTGGAGATGCATATTTGGAGAGCACAGAAGGGTTTGGGTTGGAAGGGACCTCAGAGGGTGTTTCCAACCCTCCTGCCATGGGCAGAGACACCTTCCACTGTCCCAGGGTGCTCCAAGCCCCAATGTCCAACCTGGCCTTGGACACTGCCAGGGATCCAGGGGCAGCCACAGCTTCTCTGGGCACCCTGTGCCAGGGCCTCCCCACCCTCACAGGGAAGGATTTCTTCCCAATATCCCATCCATCCCTGCCCTCTGGCAGTGGGAAGCCATTCCTCCTTATCCTTGTCACTCCAGGTCCCCTCTCCATGTTCCTTGTCACCCCCTTGAGTCACTGGAAGGCCACAATGAGGTCACATCCAAACCTTCTCCTCTCCAGGCTGGACAATCCCAATTCCCTCAGCCTTCCTGATGGGAGAGGTGCTCCATGCCCCAAAATGTGCTGTGGTATCTGGCAGAGCAGTGCCCTCCTTGCCCTATGCTGGGGCTGGGCAATAGTGGCTGACTTGTTCCTTTGGAGTTCATTTGCCTTCAGCTGGAGGTGATAGGCAGGAGCTGTGTCAGTGGTGCTGATCACAGCTTTGTGACACTTGTTTTCCGTCTGTTTAGGGAGTGACAATTCCCAGTCAGAGACGCTACGTGTACTACTATAGCTACCTGTTAAAGAATCACCTGGATTACAGACCAGTGGCACTGCTGTTCCACAAGATGATGTTTGAAACAATTCCCATGTTCAGCAGCGGAACTTGCAGTAAGTACCAGCACCCCTTCATCTCCACTAGGGAACCTGCTGGCATTTTGGGGGTGGTGGTGACACCAGGAGCTGCACATCTTGGGGAAAGTCACATGGAAATACCTCACAATCCAAAACCTGCTGGGTCAGTGCACTGGGACCCTCCCAGGCGGAGGGACTCATGATTGTTTTACTACAGTTTGAATTGGCAAGTGTTTTAATGGTTTGAAGATAAGTGATTCCATATGTAGAATCCTTGAAGCTGGAAAAGACCTCCAAGATTGAGCCCAACCAGTGACCAGTCCCCACCTTGTCACCCAAACCAGAGCACCGAGTGCCATGTCCACTCATTCCTTGGACACCTCTAGGAGTGGAAACTCCACCACTGTCTCTATGTATATTTGGGTATTTGCTCCTTATTTTCAAAAAAAGCCTCTTTTTTTTTTTAACACAGCAACTCTTGGGAAAGATGAATTGCTGAAAAACATTTGCCTAATGGCATGTTGACTTCCAGTGCAGCAACATCATTCTTTCCATGATGTTAAAAAAAAATAAGTGAATCAGTTCAACTGGGTAAATACCTAATTAAATGTGGAATAAACTTTTCTTTATGTGGAGGTTTCTAAAGCATTAATACACCTGTAGATGATTAATCTGATCTGCTGATACACTGTGGTAGTGAGGAACAGCAGATTTCTTGACGCTTTGAAATACAAAAACAAATTCTGTTCTGTCCTGTGGGCTGTGTTACAGGGCAGTGACTGCCTTGTGTTGCATGCTTATTTTTTGTTGGTGGAAAAAATCTAATGGTTTTGCTATGGGGATTACAGCAATGTGTAATTCATTCCAGTGGCCTCCTGTGGCTTTGATTAAAATTGCCCTGTTAATATTGTTGTGAGACAGTACCTGAACATGTAACACACAAAAGAAATAATCCAGCAGCTTGTCAGGCTGTCTGTACAGGAGGAGGGAGGGAAGAGCCTGTGCCAAAACCCCTCTACCTTAGGGGAGAGGTGTGGAGGTTACACATTTCTGCAACTACTGCTTACTTAAAGTTTTGGATAAACTGTGCTGTGAGTCTGAACTGCTCAAGTGAGTGCTGTCTTGTGTGTCTATGGCAGGGTGCTGGTGTGGTGTTTCCACAGGAGGATGTTGGGATGAACAACAGATTGGCCAAGCACTTGAGAAGATAAATTAACTATCAACCTCAGCAGTTGTATACTGCAATATTTTAAGTTTCTGTGGAGTTGTCAGTGATTTTTCAGAATTTGAAATCGATTGTCTGTGCTGTTTCTTTAGTTGTGTTGTCAGCTGTGATGGGAGTAAATTTACCAACACAGCTGCTTTAAACCCACCTTCCTTATTATCATTCTGCTGCTGTAAAGTCACTGACAGAGCAGCATCTAACCTCTAGGGCAGAATGAAGGGATGATGGGATTTCATAGCTCTGAGGATTCGAGGGAGATAAAAGCAGAAAGAGAAGGTTGTGTGGAGACCTCACAGCCCCTTCCAGGGCCTGAAGGGGCTACAGGGAAGCTGGGAAGGGACCTTGCAACAGGAACTGGAGTGACAGGACAAGGGGGAATAGCTTGACATTGCCAGAGGGAAAATTTGAGTGAGATATACAGAAGGAATTCCTCCCTGTGAGAGTGGGCAGGCCTTGGCACAGGGTGCCCAGAGAAGCTGTGGCTACCCCTGGATCCCTGGCAGTGTCCAAGGCCAGGCTGGACACTGGGGCTTGGAGCAGCCTGGGACAGTGGAAGGTGTCCCTGCCCATGGCAGGGGTGGCACTGGATGGGCTTTAAGGTCCCTTCTAACCCAAACCATCCTGGGGATTCTCTGAGCCTGCAAGGAACAGTTTGATAGCCGGGCACTTGAGCAGGACAGTGTGGGTGTATGTAGCAGGGACTTCCACAGCTCTACAGGGACGTCTGGCCATTTCCACAGCAACTCTGCTTAAACTGTACCAAAAACCCCTCTTAATTTCAGTGTTACCCCAGCAGATTTAATTGGGGAAGTTATGCCATGGCTGGCCCTTCTCTGGTGATGCTGATTTACAGGAGCAGCTTAGGCTCTCTTAGTGCTGGTTGATTTTCAGTATTAATGTTCAGTGTTGTCCTTGTTGTTACTTGTTTGTGAGGAGTAGAACTCAGTTTGTGCTGCCACTCTACAACTGGAAGAAGAGGTGAGAGAGAATAAAATCCCTCAGTGAGGTCTGTGTAATGGAGAGGCAGAATGCAAGGAACAGTCAAGTAGTTGTCATATTTTATTGTCATTATGTTAAAAAGAAATCACTTTTTTGGAACTGGTTGCCTGAAAGTATTACCATGAAGAACAGAAATCTGTAAGGTTGTCTCCAGTAACATCTGGCGAAGTTTGATCCCATGTGGTGTTAAACCCTTAACAGAAATTTGTTTAGCTTTGAAAATATTGTAGCTCACGATTTTGTATTTGCTACTAATGCTGTGCTTTTTAACACTTTTGAGGCTTTTCTCACCAAGTGACGCTCTGTTTTGTCACACAGATCCTCAGTTTGTGGTATACCAGCTAAAGGTAAAGATATTCACCTCCCCTTCAGGACCCTCACGACGTGAAGACAAGTATATGTACTTTGAATTCCCTCAACCTTTGCCGGTATGCGGTGATATCAAAGTGGAATTTTTCCACAAACAGAACAAGATGTTGAAAAAGGTTGGTTTCCTTACTTTTTCTGGAAAATGTTGTCGAGCCAGCCCTTGATGCAGTGTGGGGATGTTGGTTATTCTTCAGGGATGTGTAATCACGGCATTTAATTCTTTGATGTCTGGTTTTCCCAAGGAGCCAATCGACCACAAAATGAAAGCTGGATGTTTGGGAGTCAGTGAGATTAAGTACAAAGGTTGGATAAAAATGATCCTGGATCTGTATTGCAGTCGTTTGGGTAGTAGTGAGTAATCTAATTGAGAAAGAAGCATTTACCTTCTAAAAATAACTTGCTCAGTATGCAAGTCTAACTCCAGCTGTTTTCTTCAGTAAATTTTCCTGAGGTTTGAGCAGGCACAGAAGATCCTGTCTGTGCTGCTGGCTGATTTGTACCCATCTGTCAAATTTAGCTGAATTTCTGAGATAATTGAGTTCCCACGCACTTTGTAAAAGTATCTCTGCAATCTCTTCCACCACCTCTCTGTTCCCAGCTGCAGTGCCTTGACGTGAGAGGTTTAGAGAATTCACTCAGGGCTGAGGATTTTATTAGGGTCTCAGTTATGGAAAAAAAATTTCATCTATGACTTACTTTGAAACCAAAGTCAGCCAGTTCTTAAAGCTGAATCCCTGAGTTTCTTTAGTTCTGGTGCTTGTGGAGCCACTTTGGATCTACCAAAGTAAAAGGTGAGGATGGAACTGTGCTGATTAAAGGCTACCTTGGTATTTGCTGCTTAAAACTCATCAGTAGTTACTCACTGGTGAATGGAGGTTAGAAAACTTGAGAGCACTTAGTGAGTGTACTCGTAAAAATATAAAAATAAGAAATGGTAGAGTGGATCAGGGGACAGATGATGAGGTGACATCACTTCCAGCTGTGCACACAGGTTGTACCTACCAGCTGTGTGTGAACACAAGTGCACACTGTTTGTGGGGTTGCTCAGATGTTGGGAACAAGTTTAATTCCTGTGCTGGTGTCTGCAAAATTTCTGGACAGTTCCTTAGTGGGACTGATTTCCTTCTCTGCCTGTTCAATGAGATGTTTTAGTTGATCAGTGCAAATATGTGCAATACAGAGACTGTAAAACAAAGCATTCTAAAAGTAGAGATTCTACTTTAAAGCCAAGATTATTGACATTTAAAGCAGCAGCACACAGCAGTCAGTTTTGAGCAGTTTTTTAAGGGAGCACCCAGATGAGTACTGTGGGCTAAACATCAGGGATGCAGGGAGGAGATGCTGAAAGGCCCAAGCATCTGAGACAAGGTCCTGTTTCATCTGTTCTCTCACCTATCTGGACTCTGAGTTTGTTGTTTCTTTGCCATCTCCAGTAACACATGGATTGCCAACAGACCACATGGGTAGTGCTGTGCTGCCCTGCCCATCCCTGACATACCAGTGTGCAGCTCAGGTGCTGAGGCTTGGTTCTGTAACCCCAGGAACAAACTCCTGTATTTTTTGTAGCTCTGGAGGGAGCACTGAGATCCAGGGACAGCACGAGGGAGAGCCCCTCATGTGCACACACAATTTCAGCAGCATGAATTGGACCTTCAGGAGTGTGTGGAAGTGCAGAATCACAGCAGGAGTGTTCTGTGCAGGAGTTTAATTTCAGAGTGTCAGGTTGTGGTTTCATTTCTTAAGAACCTTTGTAGTTTCTGAGTAGCTGGGTGATACCTCTTTTTTTTCCTTTTTGTCTGTTCTTACCAAATACCTGAACTCTCTGGGTTCTGTGGATTACAGATAGTGCAGAGGTGCTCAATTGCTCAGTGTTTTTGGCCTGGTAGAGCTAAAGAAATGGTGAAGGTGGTTCTTTTCACAACTGCAAATTTTTCTGAGATTGAAACTGCCCCTTCATCAGCCAGTAAAAAACCACCTTGATAATCTGACTCAAGTATCTATTGAATCAAGTGTCTTATTGCCTCAGCTTTCAGTATGAGTGGAGGAGAGAGGAAAATAGGTGCGAGATTTTCCACAGTTCTGGTAAGATCACCTCTCTTAGCTCTGCTGCAGACACAGGAACTGATCTTCCACATGGTCCTTGGACAGGTTGTTGCATAAAGTGAATAAAGTGAGAATAGGGCAAAGGAGAATATTGGTGCCAGAAAAACCTACCTTGACTCAAACTGAACACATTTCTCTGTCCAAGTGTTTCACATCAGTCCCTGTTCCTTTTCTACACCAACTGACTACACAGCTTTCACTCAAAACCCCAAAAGTGAAGGCCTTCCGCTGCGGAGACTTGTATTTTAAAGATGCCTTTATGCAGTGATCACCTAATTCAAGAGGAACAGCAGAATTAGGAGTAACAGCATCTTATCTTTCAAAGATTCTGGCTTATTAATCAGGTTTATGAAAAGTGGAATTATAAGTCTGTTGCCTGTCACTGGTTCTTGTTCTCCCAAGGTTTTCTGTTTAGCAGATTATAGGTAGCTAAACAAGTCTTAAAATGCAGACTGGTAAATATGTGATGTCTTTAACTCTAATATAATAAAAAACCTAATAAGATCAAGTGAAAGTGTAATTCCTGATCCATTCTCAGCCTCAGGCTGGAGAATGGCTGTGTTTCATCTGAAGAAAACTTTTTTGCCCCGGCTCTGGTTTGGTGTTTGATAACACTTACCTCAGCTGAAGTGCCCCAGGTTTCCTGACATGTACTTGCGTCCAAATTTCCCAATCCTTTGAAGAACAGTAGAACTCTCTGTAGAGAGGGCTCGCCTCAATTTTGGCTAAAATTATTATGCATAAACCAGACCAAACCTGAATGACCAAATGACTTTAAACACCTGATGTTGCAGAGTCAGTGTGAGATTTAAAGCAGTCGCAAAATCTTTTAATGGCAAAAGTTAATTTAAGTGAATTCAGTGGCTTTTGGGAGCTGACCTCAGCCACAGGGTCATTGGTGCCACTGGGATATTGGTACAGGGCTGACTGCCTTTGAAAAGTTTCAGCCCTTCCATAATTTCTGCTGCCTGGCATCAGTTAGGAAGTCCAAAGCTCTTGGCCTTCTCTTGTCTAATCAAGTTGTTTACTTTATTCTCAGACTGTTTCTTGAGTGAGCTGTAGCTACTTCCTTTCGAGAACAAAATGCATGCCCACACGAGAACAAAATGGCTTGAGGCTCAAGTGCAGTGACTGTGTGTGAATTTCTGATGGATAGAAGTTAGTAATTTGGGTTTTTTTTTTTTGTGAGCATGGCTTTTTATTGTAGCTTGACTGTTCTTCCATCTCGGACTGCTGCTGTAGTCACTTTATCGTTTTGCTTCTGTGGATCTCTGCAAAGCCTTTTTCTTCCAGTTATTGATGTTGACATGATAATCTGAAAGTATTTCAGAGTATCCTTAGACCACTCGGTTCAATGTGAGTCTGTTTAAAAATAATACAGAAATCTCATCATCTTCTTGCCTCCAGAGCCTGGGGATGAAGGAGACGTTTTTTTTGGGAGTCCTCCCAGTATAGATGAGAGGGAAATGTTGATGTGAGTTTAATTTGTGAGAGTCAGTGGTGTTTTATCCCCAGACTCCAGCGTAGGAGGGGTGACAGCATTGTTTGAGCAGTTGCATTTCATCTCTCAAGTCTAGAGATAAGTTCTGCTGCAGAGTTCAAGAAGACTTTGGGCAGTTGCTGTTTAGCAAACGCTGAGGAATGAACTCTGAAAATGTCAGAAGACTCAGTGTTGAACTGCAAATGGTACAGGAAGTTCCATCAGCCAGACCTCAGGAACAGGCTGAACCATGATCTCCATCTCTTGGAGAGCATCTCCAACCCCTCAGAGGGTGTTGCAGAGTGCCTGAGAGTGCCTGTAGATCTCTCTGCAAAAGCCAAGCTCTCAGGAGGACATGGGAACTCCTGATTGATGGCTTAAATCTTGGATTTGGATCTCAGTCTGCAGTTAAGAGACCAGCTCTAGAGTGGAGAATGTTTTTCTGTCAGTCTGAGAAACTGCACAAGGTAGCGACAAGCACTGTCAGAATTGTGGGATTAAATCAGCCTCTGTCTCATCTGATACTGTACTGAAGATTTATGGCACAGATTTGGTTATGGGAAGAAGTATATCTGTGGTTTATTTTTTTTTAAGACAGATGACTGTGATGTAACTGGAAGTGAAGCAAAACATTGAAAAACAGTCTCTAAGACTTTTTTTTTCAGAAGTCTGTTCATTAACTTGTGTTATGTGAGCACTTGGTCTGGTATTTTGATTTGCTATATAAAGCCTGAGTTCAGTTCATGCCTTGATTTTTAAAATTCCTATCTTTGGCCCATATTACATCATGTTTCTTCCTTGTCTCCCATAAAATATCTTGGATCCTGATGCTTTAGCTGAATCCTCACTTTGAATAAGGGATTTGCTCTTCAGTGAAAACAGTGACACAGTTATCAGCCTTAAGAGCTAATTCCAAAAGACATGACCAAGTCTTCCCTCAGTTGGAGTGGCCATGCCATGTTCCAAGACCCATGAACTCAGTTTATGAGGCTAATTAAGTTGTGTAGTGGGAAGGAAAGAAAAATAACTTGACGCTTTAAAAAGCTGGAGGGAGATAAAAGGAGAAATGACCAGCTCAGCTGAGTTGTATTGTTTAGTTTGAGTCCCTGAAGACCTCTGCAAATGTGTACTAAGGCACAGAGATTAAAAGCTGTCTAGTGAGAGGTTTGTTGTCTGACAGCCCCTGTCAGTGAACGGAGTGCCCCCAGGCCCTAAAGTGCCAACTAAATCCCTCCTGGTTCTCTGCCTCATGGAGCTGAAGGTGAGGCATGACAAAACTCTACCTTCTGCTTCTGCTACCATTGATTCCCGTCCAGGGACCTCTCTTTCTTTGGCACTGCTTTCCCCCACTGGTGACAGGAGCCATCCATCCATCCATTCATCCATCCATCCCCTGCAGCGTGTCCTCCCCTCCCTGCAGGTGACACGGGTGGCACTGGGGACCAGCACCAGAGGGGTTTTCAGCAGGAAAGCTGATGCTTGTCTCTATTCCTGCTCAAACCAAAGGATCTGCTCAGATCAAAACAAACATCACATCTCCTTGGAGTCTCTTCTGAGGAACTCACCATGTGGGTGAGGAGGAGCCTCAACTGAGGTATCCTGAGGATGTCTTCACAGAGATTATGTCCGCTGCCGCTTCTTTTGGGAGAGAGACATCAGCAGAGTGAACCCAGGGTGCTCATCCTTGACTTGCGGACCCAGGCTGTGCATTTCTAAAGCTGTTTCTGGGGAAAGGAGGAGGGTGGGAAGTGTATAAGGAGAGCCTGTCAAGAACCTGCCAAGTGCTGCCTGCCATGGATGGGCTCCAGCAAGACTTCTTCAGAGATGGGATGGCATGAAGAGACTCAGTGGCAGTGGGAAACATCTGTTAGACTCCCTAGAGAACCCTAATTACAGCATGTTCATTTGCTAGGTGGACTTGATTCCCAAAGTGCTGGAGAGAGGCACATGGTGAAGTGGAGAACTCAACTACCAAAAGTGTTCCTGGCTGGATTTTTAACTTCTGTCTTGGGGTCTCTCAGGTGCTTACAGAAATGCAGACGAGCTGGAAGTGGTTTTGTATGCTTTACCTAAAGTACTGAAAATCAGTCTGCTGACCTTTGGTGGAGAGGGACACTTGTGAATTCCCAGTCTCTTGTTTTTATTAATTTGTGAGGAGGATGAGTGTGAGGCAGTAGTCCAGCTCTTCCCTGCTCCCTTTCATTGGCTCAGGAAAATGCCGTGGTATTTTGCTGGTGCCAGATTGCCTTCTGCAGGAGGTCTGCTTGTGTCACACACACTGGAACCACTTCTGTTCCACCTCTGATTTCCTCCCGCTTCCTTACCAGCAGAGATGAATAGGAAGATAGGGCAGGACATGGATTTTCCAGTAAGAAATTGAAATTAGCTCTCCCTGGTAAACCAAAATACGTAAGTTAGCTCAGGAGGAGTGAGTTTTTGTGTTCTGGGTCTGTGTAATACCAAGGATTGTTAGCTTCTGGAATGGGTTATTTTCCCTGCAGCTTCAGCAGGAATGCTGACCACTGTGGGAAGAACTGGCCAAGTTGCATCTTGGATTTTTGGCCTGCAAAGCCAAATCAGAGTCAAACAGCGGATTTCATCTGTAAAGAGCAAGTAGAGGTAGCTCACTGTCAGATGAGAGGTGCTTCATGTGCGAGTCAGAACCAGTCTGCCCAGGAGAGCTGATCTTGGCAACATCAAATCTTGGCTGGCAGAAAGCTGCTTCTAAAGAGCCTTCAGGATCTGTGATACAGGGATGTCCTGCTTCTTGCTACAGCTGTAGCTGTGGCACTGCTAAGAGTGGAGAATCAAACTGCTGGTGCTCATCTGTCAGGTTCTGCTTCAGCTGTCACTGCCTGGCCTCTCCTTAAACACTTCCTACTGAGTGATGGGGGCTGCCTTCCTCTTGGTGCTGCTCAGCAAAGGTCTAACTGGGTGAAAGCATCTCAGCAATGAATCCATCACTAGAGTAGTGAATTTGTAGGTGGTTTTTCTCAATTGTAGCTATTTCTGTATAAAAATAAGAAAAAAAGCTTTCTGTTCCAAGGGAGTTCAATATTACTCGCTTCAGCTGGTTCACACAGGTTGTCTCTGTTGGGTTTAGGAATTGCTTGGCAAGGTCTGAGCAAAAAAAAAATTGTTTATGCCTTGTGATTGCAAGTTTTAGTTTATTGAATTTATTATCATCTGCTTTTATTGTAGGTATGATAGCTTTAAGCTCAGCTTTCGATGAGTGACTTCTAAAGTTTAATTGGTTAAAGCTGAGCTTGATGAATGCAGATTTTTGTGTGTTGTCTAGGAGGTGTGGTGAAAATGTCTTTGCATGCAATGTAACAAATGATGTACTGTTTTCCAAACAAGTTTTGCCTGATATTGCAGATTTGTTTTTGACCAGGTGCTGATATCAGTCTAATTAACGTGCCATTAGTGAATACTAAAGCAAGCATGTTTTCTGTGTTCTTCCTCCCCCAGGACAAAATGTTTCACTTTTGGGTAAATACATTCTTCATAGGACTGGATGAAAATTCAGACAAAGTAGAAAATGGAAGTCTAGTTGCAGATCAGGAACTTGATGGTATTTTCAGTACAGAGCGCTCAGATAATGATAAGGAATATTTAATCCTTACATTAACAAAAAACGATCTAGACAAAGCAAATAAAGACAAAGCCAACAGATATTTCTCTCCAAACTTCAAGGTCAGTATATTTTCTGTGCGAACAAAGCTGAAAAGCTGCGTGATTTGTTTGTCTTGCCTTTGGAGGGACCATGTGAAACTGCTGTGTAGAAACTGAGTTCCTGTGTCAGTATTGCCATCGCTTAGCAAAGCTTCGAGCTTTGTACTTTTATCTGTCTTTTGGGGAGCTGATGGATGTTGAGAGACTGGGATTGAAGTGTTCAGGTTGTTCCAGGCGTTTGTCAAAGCCATCAGAGGTGCAGTAGGGAGCCAGTGACCAGGTGGCTCTTCCTGTTCCAGCTGCGTTGCCAGAGCTCTGGGCTGGACACACTGAACTCCTGAGCTGATCTGCAGCAGTGCCTGTTCCATGGGAAGCAGAGGGGGTCACAGGGATGATTAGGGTCTGGAGCATCTCTCTGATGAGGAGAGGTTTTGGGAGCTGGGCCTGGAGAGTCTGGAGAAGGGAAGGCTGAGAGGGGATCCCATCAATCCACACAAATCTCTTTGGGGGTGTCAGAGGATGGTGCCAGACTCTGTTCAGTGGTGCCAGTGACAGGATGAGAAGCAATGGCCATAAACTTAAACACAAGTTTCACCTCAACATGAGGAAGACCTTCTTTCCATGAGGGTGACAGACCCCTGGAACAGCTGCCCAGGGAGGGTGTGGAGTCTCCCTCTCTGGGGACATCCCAAACCTACCTGGAAGTGCTGCTGTGCCACCTGCTCCAGGTGACCCTGCCTAGGTAGGGCTTGGACTGGATCATCTCCAGGGGTCCCTTCAGCCCCAGCTGTCCTGTGATTCTGGGAATACCTTACCCCAGCAGTTCAGCTTTGGGGAATATGAGCCACTGCCAGCAGTGTTTTAAACATGAAAAAGGCATTTGTAAGAATTTTAGCATTTTCTAGCTTGCTCATAAAAGATCAGCCAGTGCTTGTTTGAAGGTAATGGTCATAGCTCCTTGGAGTATTGCTGGGATCAGACTTTCCACACATGAATCACCCATTAGAGGGTGTTCTGTTCATCCTGTGCACTCTTGCTGTAATCTCCTGGTGCTCTGGGAGGTGTGGCAGGCAGGAGGCTGCTGGCATGGCCTGGTGTGATGGGATGTCCTGCTGCTGCAGCTCAGGAGCACACCTGAGCGCTGACACAGACAACTCCTGCAGCTGGGCTGGAAAATTCTGCTGCTTTGCCAGGTCTTTGTTTTGCCAGGGGTTGTATTGAGAGGCTGGCAAACCTCTCTGGAGAGAGGAGCACTGGTGTGACTCAGGGTAGCAACAGATCTCTGCTGTTAAAAATTGCTTTGTTGCCTGTGTTCAGTTGAAGTCCAGGTTCCCGTTTTAAATGTTGTTTTTTCCTTCCCCAGGTGAAGCTATTTTTCACAAAAACGGTAGAAGAGCCATCAAACCCAGAGGCTAGCAGTTCAACTTCGGTAACACCAGATGTTAGTGACAATGAACCTGATCATTATAGATACTCTGACACCACTGACTCTGATCCAGAGAATGAACCTTTTGATGAAGATCAGCATACGCAGATTACAAAAGTCTGAATATTTTTTTTATCAGAGTTAAAAAAAAACCATACAAAAAAAAACCAACCATGAAGAGAGACAAACTTGAATAAACTGAAAAA
>VZTJ01002496.1:164419-267079 GCA_013397795.1 Orthonyx spaldingii | reverse complement strand
TTTTTTTTTTTTTAAATTCAGTCCTGTACTAGGCAATTGAGAAAATCCCTTTATTTTGAACTAATGGGCCCACTAAAATAAAAACCATTACTTGTTTCTTTGCCTTTTGCTCCCTGTTCTTTGAGACTTTTTCTAGTTGGGATTTTTTATGGCGTTTCATTGTTTTTCCATGTGTTTCTTCTCATTTTCCACTTTTCTTCTGTGCTTTCTGCCTGCTTATTTTTTTTTTATACCAAGCTTTATTCTGAAGGCTTAGCAAGGAGAAACGCTTTTCGGTTGCTTTTTTTTTTTTTTTTTTTTTAAAAGAACAGCTCTGAGAAACGTCAGGGTTGTGCAGGTTCAGCAGATGTGTTTGCCTTAGTGAGCTCTTGGTGCTCTGTACAAACCTGGATGTGTTTATCCGGCCTAATGGGAATGATGAGCACATGGACGGGACTTGTGATGAGCAACCTGAATAAAAAAACTCACTAATGAACTGCTGGGCTACGCTTTCCAGCTGCAAAAGTTACTATGTGGGCTGCACTGGCTATGGAAATATAAAAAAGGGGCTTAGTGGGATTTATTTTTACTTTTTGGGGGCTCCTGTCCTTGGTAATTTACTTTGTGTCCCATCACTAAGCCCCAAAGTAGGTGGCACTTTGTCTCCATGATTTCCTGTTCATGGAGAAGTTTTAAGCTGATAATAGATGATATTTCAGAGGCTGAACTTTGTGCTTTAAAATATCCTTTTGTATAATTCAGGTTGCTTCAGGCTCTATGGGTGTTTTTTTGGCCTTTGACAAGATAATTGTAGTGTCAAAGTTATGTGGGGTTTGGAAGAGACCAAAAGCAGCTGGGAAGTGCTGGACTCAGGAATTTCAGCAGCCTGGACAGGAAGATCAGGGCTGCCCTGTCCTCTGTAACGCTGCTGTGGCAGGAGGAAAATGGCAGAAGGAAACAGGAAGGATTCTGTCACGGAAATCTGTGCAGGAATGAGCCTTTTAAATGGAAATTAATGAGTTTAGAGGAGAAGGTGGCAAAGGCTTTAATGTAAAGCAGGACTTGGTAATGGGAGAGAGAAACCTCGTGGGTGGAGGCGTGGAACTTGTGAGGGAAGGGGTGATGGCACATGTTTATACAGATTTGCTGGGGTTTTGCAAGGATGGGATGAAACAGCTGATGAGAGGTGTCTAAGAGGCATCTGGAGGGCGGGAGAAGCGTTTGAGAAGTTGGCTTGGGGATGCTTTGCTTTAAAAAGTGCTTGAAACTATGGAAACAGGAGGGCTGACAGCTCCAGGCTGGAGTTGGGACTGCAACCAGCTTAGGAAAACGTTGGAATTTGAGTTGGAGGATGGTAAAGATCATGCAGCAGTGAGAGGAGACTGATAACATCCACTCACCAGCACAAAAAGGAGTTACTCCCCTTCCCTGAATATCAGCACGTGGGAAGGGCATGGCTCTTTCCTGAAATCTGGATGTACAGAAGAGCAGCCTATGTTTTTTGAGTGTGCGAAGGTTCAGGGGTGCTCAGCCCTCACTCACAGGGGGTCACCCTTCAAACCAACCTGCAGCTGAGGCGTGTGGGAGGCCTGGGGGATGGAAGGCTTCCTGCAGGAGCTGCAACCCCCAGGAAAGGGAAAGGGCTCCTGGGAATCACTGAGCTGAGAAACACAAATCAATGACAAAAAGCCAAATAGGAAGGTTGGGATTATTTTTACCCCAGCTTGTCCATCCTCTTGCCTTTTGTCTCTTTCGTGTTGAAAGCAAGGGAAAGCTTTGCACAAGAACTCCCAGCTCACGTGTTTGTGCCTTGAAGCAGGAGAAGGGATGGCACCCGATGTGTCCGTCCTTTTCTGGGGGTGGGGTCTGTGCTGCAGCACTCCAGGGAATGCTCTGGCTTCCCCTGAAGGTTGAAACAGAAGAAAGGTTCTGCAAGGACCACACTTTGCCACCTTCATCACTTTGTCAGCTCCATCTGACAAGCTTCATTCCCCAAGAGTAAAATCTGGAGAGTTTGTTGTAGAGGAATATGATCGGATCTGCCAAACTCTGACACTGACATAGCATAAAGCTCTACCTGTCTGACAAAAAACTGAGCTTTGGCAAAGCATCTCCTGACCAATACCTGGAAGGCAGTCGAATGCTGGGGGTGGAAGTATGAATTACCCCAAGCCAGCCCGTTGTTCATGTTGCCTTTGTGTCCTTGGTGAAGGTGAAGGCTGGGAGAAGGTCCCAGCCTGTGATCAGGAGCTTGCTCAGGTTGGTGTGCTTTGCAGAGGTTTTTCCCTCTCCATCCATCCTCATCCACCTTCTTCCCTGTCCTCATAGCAAAAAATTTTGGAGTAGGCAGTTTTGATCACTTTGGTTCAGAGCAGTGCAAGGGCAGCCCTTCAAACCCCTCTGGTAGGTTTGTGTTTTAAGGATTTGACAACATGTTCACAACAGCAAGAGGTGGGTGGGCACAGTCACAAGCATCCCTGAGGTGGGTCTTGGCAAAGGAGGTGGGAAGATGTGACATGAGGAGGTGGGTGTGCCCTGGAGTCACGTCCACTGCCCAGAGAGGGACGGAGTTAAGCACCATGGCTGGGAAAGGAAATCATCTGGGGACCTGTGAAGCACCAGACAGTCTTCTGAGAGCAGCTGGGGACCCTGTGGTACCTGCACCTTCATCCAGATGCTGTGGCATGAGCTGGCCAAGAAGTGCTACCAAAAACCCCATTACCTGTTCCTCTCAGGGTGTTCAGGGTGTGCTTTTGACACGTTAGTGGCCATGCCCTGGTGTCCTCTCTTCAGTACTTGCCTTCCCTTTGAAAGGCACATTTTTCTGATAAAGTTCATGACCTTTTTGGGATGGAACACTGTGCCCAGTTCTTCTGCAGCTGAACTTTCCCAAAGCAGCCCACTTCCTGCAGCAGCTGCATGGGAGCTGGGCTGGTCCTGCATGGTTTCAGACCCAGAATGGGTCAGACAGTTCTCCTGCACTCTGGGTTTGATGCTCTGTACCTGCAGCTCTGGGTGACTCCTCTCCATCACACTGCCAGTGAGATGGCCCAGAAGTGCCCTGTTGCTGCTTGTCTCTCTTCCTTTTGACAAACCCCCTCAGTGCTGAGCTCCTTTGCACATCTGTTTGTCAGGTTGCAGGGATTCATTTCCAGCCGTGCAGAACTGTGTGCAGCAGAGCCTGTGAAGTGCTGTCCAAGACCTCTCTCGCCTCTTTCCACATGGAGCACTTTCTTAATGAAGAATTAAGAGACCTCAGGGACCAGATGCAACTCAATAATGGAAATAGTTGCACAATAGAGTGTTTGATTAATGCCTTCTGACTTTTCCAAGAGCCAAAGTCCTTCGGACAAAGCAAGATCGGCTTAACTTCAGGGAGAAGGGAAGGCAAGAGGAGAGGTGAGAAGTCTGGACAAGGAAGTGTGAGGAAGGTAAAAGGAGCAGAATGTCCACATAACAATATCTGAAGGGACACCCGAAAGAGAGGAACTGAATGGCCCATTGCTGACTACCTGCTTTGGGTGGTTGGGTTTGTGGTTTTATTTAGCTCGGTGTCTTGCTGTAAAGCCTTAAAATGTAAGAGTAACAGTTTTGAATGGACATCCGTGTAACTGCACAACCACCTGGGCTTCTGGCTCACTGAAATGGGTGTCCTGCCCTGTGGCTGGAGGGGACTGTCCAGGGGTGAGTAAGAACAGGGACTGCACATCCGAGACTAGCTGGTGGCCAGGGACTTCCTGAGCCTGGAGTGGTTTGTGTGTTCAGCAAGCTTCAACACATTCATCTCCAAAGCACTGCTCCCATTTCCCCTCAGACTGGTGCACAAACTCTTGGCATCCTCTGCATCTTCGGCCAAGGGGTTTCACAAGTGCTGAGGGGGAAAGTGAGGGAACTTCTCCTGAATTCAGCTGGCCACTCCGAGTCCTTCTGCTGGAAGAGGCAGCAGAAGGCCAGTCCTTCCTCCTCCTCCTCCTCCTCCCTTGCCCTCTTGGAGATGTCTGGCAAAGACACCTCCAGGCTGAACTCTCCAAGTCTGAATGCAATGCTTCCAGAGAAAAATATCTCCGGAACTCTCTGCCATGGCAAAATTCCCCTTTTAGGGGCGAGGGTGTTTCCCCCTCTTCCCTCATGGCACGGCCATGGCCGCTGGGCACGTGCATGGTTTGCATTCCCCAGGTGGTCGCTCAGTTTGGCATCACTGTCCTTGTGACTCGAGATTTGGTGGTGGCACAGACGAGGATGGTGCTCCCAGGGGTTTTCATGTGGCACAAACCCTGCATGGGCCATGACCACAGGTGCCTGTGTCACTGGGCATGCCCCGGCTGCCTGGCACTCGCGGCTGAAGCGCTTTTCCTTTCTGGCCTGCACGTTTGAATTTCAAATCACGAGATCAAAGGCAGCACTCTCTATCTCCAGCATGTGTTTCCTTTTTTTGTACTTGAAGCCCATTAACTACTTTAATTGGGAGACGGGTGCTCTTGAAAAAGCATTTTGAATTAATGAGTTGCTGTAGCAGTGCTCATGCCTCCTAAAGATTTTTTACCTCACGTGAGAGTCAGTCCTCGCCTGTTTTTTCCCTCTTTGCTGCATTTGTGAGGTGACCCAGGCTTTTCTCCCCTCTGCTTACTCGGGGCCACCGGGTGCTGGTGCTCTGGTCCCAAGGTGTGGCTGTGGCGCTGTGCAGGTGGCTGGGCAAGGGTTAATCCCCCCCTGCAGGGGTGTCTTACACAGGAGTGATGTTCATGCTCTGCTCTCAGCTGTCAAGCAAGGCCCCAGTGAGGATTTTACACCCCATGTCCACAGAGGTGTCCAGTATTCTTGCAAACATGATGTGCACAAGCTCCAGTCTCTGGACGCTTTGGTCTCACCAGGGCTGCAGCTTGTTTTTCTGTTCCATTTGCTGCCAAAAGCTGACTTTTTATCTTATCTGTGGTCTTTCACCACGAGCTGATGTGGTCCCCACTCTAATTTGTGCCTCGGCCATGCTCAGCACAGGTTGAACTGTGGTCTCAGAGATCCTGTTTTCCTTTAGCATTTGCAGCACAAATAAATAAAAGTAGAGCCACTTGGTGCCACTCTCCCACTCTCCTTATGTTGATATTTATCCCCTTGGGGTTGCGATCAGCTGTACCCCTGTGACCTGACCTCCTCAGCCTTCCCCAGCTGGAGCTGCATCCTCAGGTTGAGCTATAGCATCTTTTAAAAGATTTTTTTCTCTCTTTTCCCAAGGCAAAATACGCTGATCTTGGACCATTTCAGCCTGGAGGTGGCAGAGACCTGGCTTTCATTTGAGGGCTTTCACGGCAGGAGCAAAAGCTTGAGGTTGAATCCAGTGCCGGTGGACCTCAAATTTGTGCTGAGCCATAGCAAACCCTAAAACCATAGGAAATGCCACCAGCCTGGCTCTCTCCTCCATGGACACGCCTGTTGAGCACAGGGTTTGTCCTGCTTGGTGTGCCAGCAGACGCCAAAGAATGAACCCCTTCCCATTCCTGCTGTCTCCCACCGCAGGGTGTGAGCACCCGAGGGCTGGTGTCCTCTCCACCTTCCCATCTTCCCCTTTGCAGTTTTCCCCGCTTTTCTGCTTTAGCTGGGTTCCTGGCAACACATAATTATTAACAATTTAATGAGTTAGTCCCTAAATAAGGGTCATAACTGACTTTCTTCCCCCTCTGTCCTGTCCTCCTCTCTCTGTGACACACTGTCAATGACCCCGCTGCTTACACAGAAAATCCCTGTTTAAATGGATGTTTTCCCATGAGAAACTGCTGCCAAATCAGTGATTCTTTCCCCCGCCCCCATCAAAAGAAAAATAAATCCTGAGCTGGAAAGATTCCTCACCTGTTCAGTTTAACTAATAGTAGAGAGCTTCCAGGCTGTGCTGTAAAATCTGCCCACAAGTCTATTGAATAAAATAGGAAATTTTTTTTCTCCCCCAGTAAATGGAGTTGTTTTCAAGAGGTATTTAGAGGTATTTTCACCTCCCAAAGAGGGCTGCTAGTACACTTTTTATTCCAAATTCAGGTCAGATGAGGAGGGACCAGGGTGTGCAAGAAGGCAGGCAGAGTCTCCAGCTGAAGGGCTGGGAGCTGCTGTGGCAGGAGATTATTCGGGAATCAAATCCAGCAGAGTGGCCTGAGGGGACCTGATGCTGCTGGAAATCACAAGGGCTTAGCCAGACACATCTGCTTGGCCCACACTGAGGTCTCCTGTTAGGGGATGTGGTTTCCAAGCCTGCTCCTGCTCCAGGGATGTGGCAGCATTAAGGTGGGACCTGTCCCCCACACCTGGTGGGTTAGAGGCTGTGGCCCTTTACCCCCTCCAGTTGCCAGGGGAGGTTTCTGCTGTTTTCAGGTGTGGTATTTGTGCCATGTGCTTGTGATGCTCTGCCCAACAAGTGAAAATCATGCCAGAGGTTTTCCACATTCCATTCCTGATGTTTCCAGTAAAGTTCCCAAGCACCCAAGTCTGCCTGGAGAGATTTCAGTGCAGCTGAGGGTCATTGAAATTTGGGATTTGCCCTTCCTCTCCCTCTCAGAAAAGAGTCTGAAAACTTCCAAAACACTCTAGATGTCTTTGAAAATGAAGCTCCCTATGGGCCTTGATGTAACCCAAGCCCGTTTTGCTAAAGAAATTCAATTAAACTGAGAGCAACTCCCAGTGAAATTCATATTGGGTGATTTGTGACTGACTGGAACTGAATATTTTCAGTTGTAAGGGACCTACAATGATCAAATTGGGTATTTTAAGCTCTCTGAAAATTTCCCTGAATATCTCCCCTCCACAAACTTTTCTTCAATTGAACATGGTTTCATAATTATGTACAATTTTATTCACTATTATATACAGAATCACTATTATAGGTAACTTTTGTTGCATACAGCCAGGTAAAATACTGTATACGTTCTACGAGGAAATCAAAAACATAGACCTTGGTAAAAATATCAGAGTTGGTGATTGTGCTTAGTGAAGGCTTGTGGTCTAAACAGCATCAGATTTCATTCAGGAGACATTTTCTCTTTAACATAAAAAATCAGTAAGTTTTAAAAGTCCCTGTGGAGAGCAGCCACCCTTTCTCATGGAGCACGATGTAGAAACAGGCTTGTCACTTCTGATTTCATCCCTCAGAGTGGGAGGCAGAGGGATCCCAAAAACTTTCCCGCTTCACTGGACACCAGAGCAGCTCTGGGATGTTGCTGGTGTCTGTGAGATATCTCCTCACCCATGTTATTTGTCTGAATTCCCAGGAATGTTGCTGCTTGTTCTTTGGAGCAGAAAAACATTCTATTTTTGGCCGTGACAACTTTTTTTCTTCTTTTTTTTTTTTTTTTCTGCTAATACAATTTTCAAACAAAGCATGGCAAGGGTTTGTGTAGGCCTGAGTGGTGTGGGACGGGGCTGGAGCAAGGAAGAGCTTCAAGCAGGGACAGGAGGAATGTATTACTGCCCTCCTTGCAATTTAAGTAGATGGTGATGGAGATGCTGGCGTGTCAGAGTGGAAGCAGATATGGATATGTGGGAAAATATCTCTTGGAGCAGAAAAAAAAGATCAAAACAAGTGGGTAAATAAACAGAGGAGCATATGTCTCAAGGAAAAAAAAAAAAGAGAGATTGGATCAAAACTTAGCATCCAGAGCTTGAGATGGCCCTGGGTGAACAAAGGCACTGCAAGGAATTGTGGTTGCCCCTGGATCCCTGGAAGTGCCCAAGGCCAGGCTGGACAGGGAGCACCCTGGGAGAGGGAAAGGTGTCCCTGCCCATGGCAGGGGGTGGAACTTCAGGTCTTTAGGGTGCATTCCGACCCACACCAACCTGGGATTCTGCGACTCTAATTGGTCCAAACCCCAAATTGCCTTAACTTTTACAGGTAAAACGGAGTTGGGATCCCGAGGTAACATTCCTGGGAAGGACCAGACTGAATCATCCCCTGGCAGATGATGGCTTAGGGAAGGATTTGATTGATCTGGCGTTTTGCTGGTTCCCTCCCCTGTGATATGTGATGCTCTGTGTTTTGTGGATGAAGCCTTTTTATACCCACTTTTTAAACAAAACCAGCAAGTGGAAAATCTCAAGCACGTTTGGAGTCAGCGGTGAATGAGCCCCAAACTGCTCTCCTTCAGAAACCGCCCTGCTCAAGCTCTGGTTTGAGAACTCTCAGAAAGACTTTGAAGTAGGGCTGAAGCAGGAAGTTAATTAGAGCTGCTTTGATATCTTCCAGTGTGTTTTAACAGCTGCTTCAGAGGCAGCTCAAGCAGCAAGAGCGTGGTTTAGTTCACGCTCCTGAAAGTCCACAGTTCCCCTACCAAAATTCCTCTGTGTGTCACGGCATAGCTGCTTTTTATCTTTCCTGAGAGCTCAAACTCACTTTCCTGGGGACTTGGGAAAATTAAACGGCCAAACCTTATTGACTGTGGCTTGTAAAATTATTTTTTAAGTGGTAATAATAATAATGTTAAAAAAACAAACAAACAAACAAAAAAACCCCACCGTTGATGCTGTGGTGTTGCAGCCACAGTCTGAAATTTCCCTGTTTCTCATTTCTGTTTTCAGTTGTCTTTCCCCCAAGTCCTCCATCAGGCTAACATTTTCCATGGCTTGTTCACATCTAAATGACTTCCCAGGATATTTTAAAATGAAATCATTGCAGTGAAGAGGTTCAAGCTGTCTCTTCTTGGTGAGGAACCTCTATAAAGCTCAAAAGCAGAGGTTTTGACCCCATTGGTCCACCCTCTTGGGGAAGAACCCTCAGCTGAACTCTTTTGCTGTGGTGATTAATAGTTGATTTAGGCAATGTGCTCTGTCATGGAAAACAAATGGCTCTTCCAAAGTTTTTCCTGACTGCAGCTGTAACCTTTATCTTCCTGTCTTGTCTTTTGGTTGTTCTTCATTCTTATGACTTGACTTTTGTTATGTTTGTTGCCTTTTTTTTTTTTTTGCCTTTTTTTTTTTTTTTTTTTTTGAATCATAAAATCTTATAATCCTGGAATGGTTTGTGCTGGAACGGACCTTAAAGCCCATCCCATTCCACCCCCTGCCATCGGCAGGGACCCCTTCCACAATTCCAGGTTGCTTCCCTCAGTCATAAGCTGTCCACATTGGGTTTTATTGTAAGCAAGGCCAATGTCTACGTACAGAGTTTAAAAGAAAAATGAAAATATTTTGGTGGCTGTAGAAAGCAAAACAAATCAAGTAAAAGCAAAAGAAGGGGGTTTCCAGCTTCCCACCTCTTTTAGCTCAGGTCTTTGTACCTACAACTGGGGAGCACACATCTGTGGTTCACACAATGGAAGCCATAGCTCGCTCCATCATGGGAGAGCAGGAGAGCTACAGGCTTCCCGTTGCTCCCTGCTCCTCCTCCTCTTTGGGCTTTGTGGGAGCTTTTAGGAGCGTCCGGCCCGGGGTGAGCTGTAAACATGGGGCAGGCCGGCGGAGGCCGTGGGTTTTGGGGCTGTGCTGGAGTTTGCCCCATTGGCAGTGGCAGGAGGCCCCAGGAGCACAGAGACCCACAGGACTATGGTGTGTCCCCAGCCCGGGGAGCGCTGGCAGCCTCACCGTGATCCTCCTGGACATCCTGAGGTGGCACTGGAGGACAAATCCCACCCTGAGGCACCTCCCAGGCCTCTCTCCCGCCAGGATCAGCACCGCTCCTGCTCGGCCCCCGCCTGGGCCCGCCTTCTGCAGCCGCTGGAGCAGCGCCTGCTCAGCCCCTCAAGGCCTCTCCCCTGCCGGCCTGCAGCCCACACCGTGGCTGCCGTGGAACCAGGACAATTTCCTTCCCCGACCTGGAAGCACAGGCTGGATGAGGCTGTGGTGGAGCATGCAGGGGTGTGTGTGAATGCACGGCGCATGAACAGCACGGAATCCTAGCTGTGGCAGGATCTGGGGAACTCCTCTCTCCCTGCGAAGTTGGGATGACCTTCTGAGCAGAACTTACTTAATGCCCCTGCACCTTTGACCCCCCAAATCCAGTTCTCTCCTTACTTTCTTCCCATTTTATTCCAGCAGCTGTAGCACCTGAAGTCACTTAGCAGTGACTTCACTTCCTTGGAGCCACTTCAGTGATGTACAAATCCCCCCTGTAAGAGCCAGGATCTCCCTGTCTGGCTGCTGGATGCAGAGCCCAGCCATAAACCCTCGCACCTTGTCCATCGTGTGCCACAGCCGGGCCATGGGACTGCTGTTAATTGCATTTGGGAAATGAAGTGTTTCTGAGCCATCTCTTGGGTTGGACGCAGTAACCAAAGAGGTTATCAGGCCAAGGGTTTGGGGAGGGATAAGGTGTCTCTTTCTGTGCTGCTTGGTGAGGGGTTACTCTTGAAACAGATGCTTGAAACAGGTGAAAATTGATGCTGCTCTTCCAAGTGTCTGTGGAACCTGCTATGGATAGCTCTGGATGGGCTTCAGCCAAGGCACTGCAGGGTGTGGGTGAAAAAGGCAAGAAGATGAAAACCCCTTGGAGCTGATCACCTCACAGAAGTCACCACGGCTGCTGCTGCAGTCTCTGAACCTGCTGTTCGTTACCATTAAGTAAGAACTCTCTTTGTTGTGCTATCTGTATTGTGCAGGAATCTTCACTGATTTGTCCTGCCATGGAAAACCAGTGTCTGTCAGAGCTTGTGAAACACTTGTCTTCCTTGAAAGAGAAGGAAGTTGTTAAAGTCTAACTGCGTTTTTTTTTTTTAACATAAACAGTCTCTTGCACCTTTAAAAATACTTTTTTCACCCAGTGCTGCAGATCTGTGACCCTTTAAATCTCTAGAAAGCCAATTGTGTTCAGATGGTTTTTAAATCATCGAGGAGTCTTGGCACACCCCCTGTGAGGGGAGAGAACAGGAAGGAATAATCTGGCGAAGTGTTCAGTGCAGAAAAGAGGATGGAATTTAGGACTGGAGAATAATTTAGGTCAGAAGAACCTTCTGCAGGTCTCTAGTCCAACTTTACCCAATGCCATGCCGGCTGTGAAGCTGCTTGGTGCCAGTGCTGCAAGCCCCAGCTTCCCAGTGGCGTTATTTGGTTCAGGTGGGATGGCTTTCCTGGGATGTCCATCGCCAAGGGCAAAGCCCTGCCTGGAAAGGCACTTGGCCTCCAGGATCCTGCCTCTTGGAAACAGTGTCCGTCACCAAACCACTGAAAATGTGGAGAGGGAGAGGGAAAATCATCTCCAATGCCTGCAGGTCCATGTGCTTCCAGGAAAATAAAAGGGAATAATAGTTTGGCTCACTCTGGAGAACAAACACGAAACCTCCCTGACTGTCTAAATTGCCATCTGCAGGAGAGGGAAAAGGGAGAGCGTGTTTACCATGGCAGGCTCCAGGGTGATGCAGGCTGTCAGAATTATAAAATATTCTTGGAATTGCTAAATGTTATAGGCAGTAATTCCACCTTGGAAATTCTCCGAGTGCAAATGAAATCCGTTAAACAAGGGCTCAGCACCAAGTGAGTCTGGGCATCACTGTATGAATTAGCTGCTCCTTGGTCCCAGTTTATGAGGAGTTGCTCAAGGATGCTTTAATGAATGGTCCAAGGCCTGGTCAGGAAGGCTGGGCTGGCAGAAAAAGCTGGGTTGGTGTGGAGGGGAAGAGGAGAGGGCTTGACTTCCTTCGAAGTGGGAACCACAGCAAGCCTTGAAACAGACTGCAGGAGATGGAAATAGACACAGGGATCACTGGATGTCAGCAGGGTTAGACCTCAGCAGAGAAACTGCATTGGGATATTGGGAAGAAATCCTTCCCTGGGAGGGTGGGGAGCCCTTGGCACAGGGTGCCCAGAGAAGCTGTGGCTGCCCCTGGATCCCTGGCAGTGCCCAAGGCCAGGTTGGACAATGGGGCTTGGAGCACCCTGGGATAGTGGAAGGTGTCCCTGCACATGACAGGGGTGGCACTGGATGGGCTTTGAGGTCCCTTCCAACCCAGGCCATTTTGGGATAAATTGACCAGGAAGGTGTTGGAGATTCTTGAAGTCAGAAAAATCTCCTTTGGGACCCTGTGAGGAGAGGCCTGGTGGGCAAACACTGAAATGTCACTATTTGATTGGAAACCAGCCAAAATAACACCTTTGGCTTCTGGATAAGTAGCTCCTGACAGCTTTGAAGAAGGCTGAGAAGCTTTTAGGGAGGGATGGTGGCACCCCCAGAGAGGCCACAGGAGGACAACTCCAGATGCAGGTAAACCTAAGCCCTGGCAGCAATCAGGGGGGATGTTAATCCCACATGGTGGGAAATCCCAGGAAAAACCCTTCCTGCTCTGCACTGGCAGGTTTTAAACACTAAATCTTGTGCGGATGAGATGTTTGGCACCTCTCAAGGTCTTATTTCTGTCCTTCAAGATGGACTGAATGTGAGGCATCTAAATGTGTGTATGGCACACATGAACAGGCTGGAAACTGGCTACTGGGTCTGGCCATCCCTTGGATTGAAAATAGTCTCAGGGTGTGATTCCCACAGCCAGGGCCTGGTCTAGATTGAGTCTTGGCCATGTGCTCTTTTTTATAAAAAAAAAACAAAAAAAGTTAAACATTTTGGTGGTATCTGCATTACACTTATGTGCTGCTCTGGGGTGGAAAAGCCTTGCCAGCAAGGTTGTCATGTTTTCATGGGCTTTCTTTGTGCTGCTGAGCTTTTCCCAGTGCTGGTCCCAGTCCCATGGCAGAGGTGCTGTTTGGTCATAGTACTGGGGTTGTGTCCAGCCCAGACTCGTGGGACCTTGGCCATCCCGTTGCACCGGGTTGTTGTTGCTTCTATTTTACCTCACTTTGGCAAAAAGTCCTCTGGAAATTGAGAAAAAAAACCAAACTTGATGGAAGTGGTCATGTAAGTAAGAGGTTGCCCATGAATATAATTAAGATCGTGCTTGGAAAAGGTGAATAACTCAGAATTTGGGTAGATGCTGCTGAAGCTGCCTGGTTTGTCAGCTACCACTGCTGTGGAGCTGAATAACAGCCTTGGGAGCAAGCCAACCAGATGCTATTCCTAAAATAAAAAGAAAAAAAAAGGAAAAAAAAAAGAAGAAGGAAAAGAAAGGCAGGCACGCCAGGATTCAACATTTGCTGATGGCCGCGGCCGCACCAGGGTGGGGAGAAAGGCACAGGATGCAGCTGCTGCTGTCACAGGCACCTACTCGGCTGGAAAACTCCTGGAGGAACCTCTCACGTGGCAAACCTTGGTGTCCAGCCACCTCCTGCCACCTCCTGCCTGGCTCCATGCCGCTGGGGTTGTGAGTCAGCTCTGGGCAAGGAAAGGGAACAGCCCCTGTGGTGGGATGGGTGCCTCAGCTCAGCTTCCACATGGGGTTGTTCAGGCCACATCCCACCCTCACATCAGCTTTATATGGACACTGAGTGGGCATTTTTGAGTAGGCCGAGATCTTGTTGAGTGTTCTGAGGGAAAAAAGCAGGATCTGCCGCGACACCAGCCTGGATGAAGTTTGATGATAGGAAAGCTTGGGTAGGGAGGCCCCCCTGGAGGTCCCTAGGGCTGACATCTCCAGCAGGTTGCTGGGGGCCATGTCCAGGTGAGTCCTGGCATCCCTGAAGATGGAGATCCTGCTCTGCTTGGAAGCCCATCCAAGGGATGCCCCCTCACATAGGGGAAAATCCCTCTTTCCCAGCCAGTGCTTAAAGCACCCAGGTAATAATAAATCAAGAAGTACCACTGTTGACACTTAGATCTGTGGTTTGAATTCCACAAAGAGCTTAAAAGTCCTGCTTAAGTCTGTTCGCCTTTTGAGAAATCAAATCCTGCTCGTGGAGTGACAGCATGACCTTGCTGAACTGTGATTCCCTACAGCAAACAAAGCACTAATGATGGACATGTGGTTATTTTTGGATGGGGAGTTCCAGTTACATGGTTTGTTGTCACTTTTTCTTGAGCAAATCTGGCCATGGAGATCTGTGAGGAGTTTTTTTACTGAATTTGATAACAGGGATCAAATTGAGGCACTCAAAAAGTCAGTGTGGTTTAATACTTGGACCAACACACTGAAATATTTTCTCTCAGAGGGAATTTGGGGCAAAGTAAGGGTTTACCTTTCAAGCATAGCAGTGATAGGGGATGAAAAGTAATCAAGAGCTACAGGCATGCAGAAAAATCCCAAAATATTCAGGAAATCTGTAGTAAATAATGGGCTGGCTGCAGAATTTCCCTGCTGGCTAAAATCTACAGGGACTCGTCCCTCTGGTTTGATTTTGGCACTGAGGGCACAGACTGGACTTTCTCCAGAAAGGTGTCAGGTCCAAATTCCACTGAGATGCTCCCCAAAAGAGTTTGTCTTTAGAGAGAAAGCTGAGGCCATTTCTTACAGACAGACTGTGGTGATGTATACCCAGGGGAAGGGTGGCAAAGGTGGAATATGCTCATATGACAGAGTTCAGGCAGGGGGATCCACTTGGGAAGTATTGAAAGGAAAAAAAGGGATGGGGAGGTGGTAGAAGGAGAGTGATGCTGGAGGGGGCCTGGGGTCCAAAGGGGTGGGAAAGGCAGAATCACAGAGCCATGGAACCACAGAGTGCTTTGGGTGAGAAAGGACCTGAAAGAACAGTTAGGGGGATGCCACCCCCTAGACCAGGGTGCTCAAATAATTCTCTCTGCTTGTCACTGGCGATCTACATCTGGGTACTGGGAACAGTTTGGTGCCCCCAGTACCAGACAGGCACCTGCAAACTGGAGCGAGTCCAATGCAGGGGCCCGTGGAGAATGGGGAGGAGGGAGAGCAGCCTGGGGTTTTCTTTCAAGGGAAAAGTAAAGGTTTGGGGGTTTAAATTTTTGGGTAAAAGGCACAGTGTTTTGAAAGGGACACAAGGAAATCCTCCCTACAACACCCATTTCTCCTCCACAAAATCTAAGGAACCTGTAGATGCCTCTTTTTCCCCTTTGCCATGTCTTGCAGAGCTGCTTGCAAGCATCTGTGCACAGCTGTGGAGCTGAGATGCCTCGTGGGCTGACTGCGAGCATGGAGCTTTGAACAACTGATTTTTTTAGAAAGTTTCAAATCCACTTACTTTCCAACTGTGCTGGTTGTGCTCATTTATTAACTTCCTTCTCCACCTCATTTACTGCCTGTCAGATGTTCACACCCAGGAAACGTGTGCTTGCATAACTGAAACTTTTGCAACTTCAATGTTCAGTGGTTACTTAGGCTTCTAGTTATAATTTTTTTTTAAAGGTATGTTGTGCACCCTCAGTCCCATGTGCAAACCTGTAGTAACAGCATGCTGCTGATTCCTAGGCTGAGTAAAACAGATCCACTCTCTTCCTCCAACAGGCTCTGAAAAACAGCTCTGTGTGGCACAGGAATTTTCTGGGGTTTTTTGGGGGGTTGGGGCAAGGCAAACAAAGCATTTTGAGCAAAAATGTGAAGCAATGACAGGGCTGGCCCAGGTTTGTTTCTTGAATTCACTTGTTTCTTTTGTCTAAACACCACAGGGAAGTGCCTGTGGTAGGCAAGTGCTCTTTTCATGATCACTTACTGAGAAAAAGAAAACTGTGATTAAGTCAATGTTTTTAATAATTCTTGGGGAATAATCTTGCCCAAAATTCCAGTGTGAGGGTTTGGAGGGTGCAAGTAAAGGCTGTGCTTGGCAGCCTGTAAAAGAAATCCCTCAGCTTTGCCTGTGCAGACATCAGGATGTGGGGAGGCTCGTCTGAGCATGCTGAGACAAACACTGTAATTGCATGTAAGTGGGGAGACCCCAGTTCTGAGGTATTTTTTAGTGTGAGTGCCGCAGGGTCGGGGGGGCTCTGCTTCCACCTCTTGGTGAACACGGAGAACAGCCACAGACCTGGAGACCTCCAGCTGTCCACAGAGAGAAGGTGGGCACAAACCTCAGAGTCCTGGCATGGGTCACCCAGAGACCAAGGGCATCTTTGTCCCCCTCACTGCTTGAGTAGAAAGTGCCACAGCTACTCTGGTTCTCTGCCAGGAGCAGACTCTGATGATGGGGAGGTTGCCCAAGTCCATCTTGGGGTTCCCAGGCTGGAATTTGCTGCTGTCTGTCCAGGTTGGATTAAGGAGCTATAGTGGAAGGTGTCGTTTGCCTGTGGATATAGGGGAAGAAGGAATGCCCTGTTGTCCAAGCCAGGAGGAGCACACTCTGGGAGCTGCAGAGAGCCACCCGGCAGGACAGTTTCAGCTCCAGGCTGGGCACGGGAGCACCATCTAACGACACCTGATGTTGTCTTGTCCTGGGCAGCCCATGGAGAGAGAGAGAGGCTGCTCGATGCTGTCACCAGCTGCTCCAAGGCTGACAGTGTGGTCTCCTACTGAATCCTGCCTAATCCAGGGAGCTAAGCACATGCTCCACTGTGGACCTAACTCATTTTTGGGACAGTTACAGTTCTTGCACACTGTAAGAGCAAAATGATTTCCAGATTAAACATGTGTTACTTAGAGCATGCAATTCTTTGCTCTTTGCTTGACTGCAATCTCAAAAGAATAGAAGGATACAAAGATACAGGCTAAGATCGTGATCTAGTAGGGCGTTGAAGTGTGTGCACTGATGAGGGAGTTACATGTACTTCACTGGCTTCTGCGTTTAATAGTTGTACTAAATTTGCAGTCATTTATCACAGATGTGGTGGGTGGAGAGGCTCTGGCACAGAGAAGCTGTGGCTGCCCCTGGATCCCTGGCAGTGTCCAAGGCCAGGCTGGGGCTTGGAACACCCTGGGATAGTGGAAGGTATCCCTGCCCATGGCAGGGGTGGCACTGGATGGGATTTAAGGTCCTTCAAACTCAAACCATCCTGGGATTTCCATGGTTCAGCATCAGTACTTTGCATGGAGAACAGGGCAGGTATTGCCTGCACACATCACATGCTGGAGACCTGATCTGAAACCACAAATCAGAATTTGTGCCCTGGCCAAAATATGTGGAAATAAGAACTTGTCAAACCTTCTTTTGCATGCTCAGGGTGCAACGTTGCTGCATTTGATGCACAATGGGCAAATGCCACAACAAGAAAAAACAAAAAGGTTCAGGGGTGGGATCAGAAACACAATTAATAACCTGGGCTGGGTGAAAAGGAATTATTTACTGGTAGCAGGCCAGAGAAAAATGTGCACCAAGCCATGAAGGTGACCAGTGACAAAACAATTCAGTGTAAGTAGTTTCCCAAGCAGAAGATTCAGAGCCTGGTTGGATGGACAGCACTTTGCAGATGATAGCAGAGCCTAAGGGATTGTGAAGTGGGGCCACAAGCTTGGACGTGAAACTAGAAGTAGGACCAGCAGCCAAGAGGTTTTGGGAAAGTTTCCTGTGGTGATCAGAGGCCTCACAATGTGAATATCCTGCAAAGGGAATGTCTCTACTAGCAGGTCATTTTACCTTGCCAAGCTCAACAATTTAAATATAACCACAGGCCTCAAGAAGGGGGATCTCAGTCTGGGAAGATGAGAAGAGATCCCAGAGGGAAGATATCCCAGATCAGGCAGTAAGCTGAAGGTGGAAAATCTGGGTTCAGATCCATGGGCTGAATAATAGGGGAAATTTGTGTCATCCCAGAAGGCTTCTAAGCACCAGGCTGTTGCTTGTTCCTACAGACTTCTGTGAAAAGCTTCAGTTTTAATGAATATTAATTTTTCCAGGAACAACATTTTGCTGTGAAAAAAATCCTCAAAAATACCTGAAGTCATGAACTTGTTAAGGAAAAGCATAGATGATTTCCACCAGGGTGGGACTTCTTACTAGAATTCCGTGGGTTGTTTTGGTGTGAGAGTTTGTTGGCCTGGAGCCATTCTCCATCGTCAGAGGTCTCATGGGCACTTGTGTTCTTGCAAATGGGCTGGTCTACTGCCTTCTCTGGAGATTTATGAACTGTTCTAATCCTCTTTGTCAGGAGAGTTTCTTAAATCACCCATGTGTTCCCCTAGATCTCATATTTCCATCTCTTTTTTTGGGGGAGGTGGGGAGAAAATGGCTACTCCTCCAGAGAAATCCTAACTCTGGCTGATGTTATCTTACATCTCCTCATTGTTGTAACTTCTCAAGCTCATTTTGTGGTCCTCATCAAGCGTCTGTCAGGCATCTGGGTTTTGGTACAGCACAGACATCCCCTGCTCTGGAGCTGAGCTAACATGGAACCATGGAATACCCAGGGTGGTTTGGGTGAGAAGGGACCTTGCAGGTCATCCAGTTCAAACCCCTGCCTTGGGCAGGGACACCTTCCACTGTCCCAGGCTGCTCCAAGCCCCAATGTCCAACCTGGCCTTGGACACTGCCAGGGATCCAGGGGCAGCCACAGCTTCTCTGGGCACCCTGTGCCAGGGCCTCCCCACTCTCCCAGGGAACATTTCCTTCCCAATATCCCATCTAACCCCACTGGAGCTGGACTGTCTGGAGCACATGTGTGATGATGAGTGTCTGAGGGAGCTGGGAAAGGGGCTCAGCCTGGAGAAATGGAGGCTCAGGGGGCCCTTGTGGCTCTGCACAACTCCCTGACAGGAGGGGGCAGCCGGAGGGGTCGGGCTCTGCTCCCAGGGCACAGGGACAGGACAAGGGGAAACGGCCTCAGGCTGGGCCAGGGGAGGCTCAGGTTGGACACCAGCAGCAATTTCTCCATGGAAAGGGTGCTCAGGCCTTGGCAGGGGCTGCCCAGGGAGGTTTGGAGTCCCCATCCCTGGAGGTGTCCCAGGAAGGCCTGGACGTGGCACTCAGAGCTCTGGGCTGGGGACAAGGTGGGCATTGGGCACAGCTGGGACTCCACGGGCTGGGAGGACTTTTCCAGCCACAGTGAGTCTGTGATTTATATTTATTTGGTACATTTTTAAATTTTTACCTTCTCCCATCCCCCCCCTCCTTTTCTTTTTGTTTGATGTTTGAGGTGGGTTCTTTTTTCAGTGGTCTTTGATGTCCATAGGAGAAGGAACAACCTTTGCAGCAGCTGCCAAGGGAGGGAGATGTGCAGCTCAGGGAACATGGTGTCCTCCCTGCAGCACAAAGCCTGGCTCTGCTGGAGCCTGCTTCAGGTGGCTACATGTGTGTGTAGGTGCCACGAGTGACTCACAGATGACTGCAGAGCTAAAGACTCCTCACATGGGGTTGATCTGAGGTGAGGAGAGAGGGAGGAAGGAGAAATCTTTCCTGACTCTCTGGGCTGGTTCTTCGAGGGTGATGGAGAAGTCACTTGCCTGTGAAATTCTCTCTCTGTCAAAGCAGATTGCAGCAGACTATTCCCAGAAATTCTTCTGTTCTCAGCAACCAGGGACAGGACCCAGGGAATGCTGGAGCTGGGCCAGGGCAGGGCCAGGCTGGAGATCAGGGAAAGGCTCTTCCCCCAGAGGGTGCTGGGCACTGCCCAGGCTCCCCAGGGAATGGTCCCGGCCCCGAGGCTACCAGAGCTCCAGGAGTGTTTGGACACTGCTCCAGGGATGCAGAGGGGGATTGTTGGGGGTCTGTGCAGGACCAGGAGCTGGATCCATGATCCCTGTGGGTCCCTTCCAGCTCAGGATATTCTCTGATTCTAAAGCTGTGAAAGCCAAAATGACTAACACATCCAGCAAAATGAACATTTCCTGATGTGTGTTTGAATGCAACCAAAGCCTTATTTAATGTGCCAAACTGCTGTGAAAACCCCTTCAAAACAAGAATTAAGCTTGTGCATCAAGGTCATCCTACAGGAACTTATTTATGTCTGTGGGTGCTCTGCCTTCAAGCTTACCCTGTTGTCTGCTGCTCATATCTCTCTTGGAGGGCCAGAAGGGTTTTGGAAGAGCTGGATGTGGTTCCTGTACTTTTTAGAATCACAGAATCACAGGAAGGTTTAAGTCGGAAGGGACCTTATAGCCCATTCAGTGCCACCCCTGCCATGGGCAGGGACACCTCCCACTGTCCCAGGCTGCTCCAAGCCCCAGTGTCCCACCTGGCCTTGGACACTGCCAGGGATCCAGGGGCAGCCACAGCTTCTCTGAGCACCCTGTGCCAGGGCCTGCCCACCCTCACAGCCAACAGTGCCTTCCCAATATCCCATCTGACCCTGCCCTCTGGCAGTGGGAAGCCATTCCCCCTTGTTCTGACACTCTAGGCCCTTGTATAGAGTCTCTCTCCTTTTTTCTTGTAACTCCTGCAGGCACTGGAAGGCCACAATTAGGTCACCCTGGAGCTTCTGCCCTCCAGGCTGAACAATCCCAATTCTCCCAGCCTTTCCTTGAAAAATGTGAGTGAGGAAAATGACACGAAAGCTCAAGATTCCCCTGTGTACTGAGAGAAAATCTTAGGAAATTCTAGAGGTTTGCAGCACTGCATTTTTCAGGGTCTAAAATTCCCACCTTCCTGCAGTGGCTTGGATCGAACCTGGATGTCAGCACCTGCTTTGGCACGTCAGGTTCTCGAGATGGTGTTGCAATGTCCTCTGGGCTGTGGGAGAGGAGAGCTCTGGAAATCTGCATGTTTGAGCAAGTTCAATGCAGCTGCCTCTGCCGGAGCCTGACTTCCTTCCTTGGACGAAGCCTGAAGTTTGTGGGCTCCAATAACGTGGCAAGTCACCAACTTGGCATATAGGAACGAGAAGGGTATGGCCGTGCTCCTGTTGCACAAAAAATGTCAGAGCCCGTGGACAGGAGATGAACATGGAAGCAAGACCTGGTTTGTTTTCTTTCCTCCCAAAGCCTATTGTGTTTCTGGTTGCTGAGAATGATTCCACAAGTGCCAGCATATAGGGAAAATTTCGGGGTTCTGGTAGAGAGTTGGGGTCTGAACCTGTGGCAGTCAGGGCAGGGAATTCCTCTTATGACAAAATTTCTTGGCATTTTAATGCAGGCAGTGGACGGAATAGAGGTTGTTATGGTTATTGGTGTTGATTTTTTGGGTGAAGGAGGTGTCTGTCCTTGGGCAGAGGCTGTGGTCCCCTCTGCTCATGTGGTCATGGGCCATGGAGCTGGTATGAGATGGGTCTTCATCCCTGCCAGCCATGGGGTGACCTGGCTGGTCAGCAAGGTGATCTCCAAGAACAGAACTAGTCCAGCATGGGTTGTTCTTTGTTTTCCAGCTTTTAGGCATGCTCATAGTTGTGTTTTTGAGCTGTTCCCTGTGGCCACATGGATGTTTCCTTCTGACAGCAAGAACGGAGACTGGTGCAACTTCTGGTTTCCAGGAGCTCTAAAACAAACTGTCAGAAGTCACAGAACTTGTAAAATGGAGGCTTCATGTTTTACTTGTTACCGTGGTTCCAAATGTCAAAGCAGTGAGCACTTCCAACATCATTGTCACTGTGCTCTTCCCTGGGAGGAGAAAATACCGTGCGTCTGCTGGGAATGACAAACAATGCTGGCATGGGGAGAGGCAACAAGGCCGAAATCAAAATGCTTGTGTTTTCAATTGCTTTTACCATGGTCCCTGCAAGGCTCCCATGGCAGATGCAGGGTCCTGTAGGGTGAGGGGCTGTGCAGGAATGGGACGGGGCATAATTCCAGCCCCCAAAGGTTTGAGGGATGTCAGGCTCCTCCACCAGTGAGACTGACACCACCACGCTTGGAGACCGTGCCACAGACACACTGATCTTAATTGGGAAAACAAAAAACAAAGGAAGTTATAGACTTCTTTTTCAGCTGCAAATTAAATATCTCCTGTCTTGTCAGCGGCTTTTGGATGGCCGCTGCGGAAGGATCTCTTTGGTGAGACAAAAAGGCTGCAGAAATAATAGAAACGAACATCTTGCAGCTGAAGAGCTTGACTGAGACTTGAAAAGTTTGCTTTGGGTGGGAGCCAGGTCCCGCTGAGGTCTGCAGGAGTTTTGGTCTTGGCCTCGGTGGGGCTGAGCTTTCACCCTTGGAGATCATGTCCTGAGGAAGAATTTAGCCTAAAATAATTCTCAAAACTTGTATTGTTTGAGTCCTATCCAGGAGTTTTTCTGGAGGCTGAGTGGCTTTGTGTTTCTGATTGACTCGGATTTCTCCCCTTGGCATCTTCCAGGGATGAGCTCTCAACTGAGGGCCAGGAGGCACAAGGGAGGATCAGACGTGAGCAGGCCTCAACCCGGGTTCCTAACTCAACAAATTCTTTAATTTTGGGAGTGTAGGACTTGTTGGGTGTGGGCTGGAGCCACACATTTTTGGAGGGAGCCTTAGCATGCGAGAGAGCCGCCCTACGGTCATGGCCAGGGTCTGGTGGCATCATTGGGCCATCCTTCCCTCCCCTCTGCTGATCTCCCATCAAACAGGCTTTTGAAAAGAAAAGAAGGAAATGGTAAAAAGCAGTTGGATTCCTACTGCATGTGCTTGCTGTGCTTGATGATTTCCCCCTCCTTTTTCGGACATGGTGGCAGGAAAAGCAGCTTGTTCAATCCACAACCCTGAAGCCCCTGGAGATGCAAGGCTGAGTTTTCCCCTACCTGCTATAGTATCACACTTAAACAGTACATCATTATCAAGATTTAAGGTTTGCCTCATGAACTGAACTGGTTCCACAGCAGACCCTGAGAAATTAATTTCTTTTTTTTTTACTGAAAGAGAGTGTAAAATCATTTTAACGGGTTCCTTTGGGAGAACCTTGAAAACTGTCTAAGAAGTAGATTTGTAATATACAGGCTTTCTTTTGTTGCACTTGAAGTTGTCCAGCATGGAGTGCATGACTTAGACTGGAAAAATAAATTAATCTGTGAATCAGTGACTGCAATACAGGGACTATCAACCACCAACAGGCTCCTTTAAATCTCTGCTGAGCTGGGCTCTCAAAAACCTGTGGGTTTGTGTGGGGAAGAATAATAAGAATAAAAGGGAATCTGATAACTGTTTTTCTTTTAATTATTTTTAGAAAAATAATTTCTTTTTGTTGGAAGAACTTTCATTTTCCCTGCTCTCAAATAAAGCAGTGATATGGTCATGCTGTGCCTCAGGCTGTCCGCTTAAAATAAAGGAAGGGCTAAAAAGATGGACCATCTGGAAGCCTGTGCAGAAGGAGCATGCCAGAGCAGGCTGACGTGCAAGAGCATCCTTTGGATGTATTTTTGAACACTGGTCAATCCACTGAGGGCTTTTTTTATTGTTATTTTTTGTGATGAGTTGATGGCAACTTCTCAGAGACCTTTGCTACATGTTCCAGTGCTGGTGGTTATTCAATTACAGGCTGAAAGGGAATTCTGGGACACACAATTTCTCCCTGGAAGCAGCATATGACTGGGACCAAAACCTTCCCTCAGCTTTGCAGGGGTACTGAGGGGCTCTGCTCTGCTGTGGCAGCCGATTTCCTGAACTTTTTGGGCTGAAACTCCAGCTGGGAGTGGAGATTCCTCTGGGTCAATGGTCTCCAAACAATTTTTATGGTGCTCCCCTCTCTGCAAAAAACATTTTTAAGCATGCACCTGAATTGTGTGTGTATTTATAAATTGCTACTAAATTGTGTGTGTATTTATATATAGCTACACATGCTACTACAATCCCAGTATTTCCTCCTGCTGCACACTGGATCATCTTGTGCATCCCGCTTTGGAATTGCTGCTCCAAGGGACGAAAGCACAAGGAGAGCCAGGAGACTGATGGCACAACCTTCACCCCACCTCCTCTTTATCAAGATCTTCCTCCTCTTCCCATATTTTTTTGTTTTGAGAGGCCTTGCTCCTGTGACATCAAAGCATGGAGTAGGAAGCTTTCCATTCTGTTGGACTTTGCAGGACTTATGCATTAATCAGCAGAATGCTTCCGAGATGGGCAGGAATTTGCCCACATTCCTGGGAAAAGGGATGAATGTCCAGCACAGGCAGCATTCCTCTCCTTAGCTTGTGTGTTCAGGTGTTCAAGTCCCCGCCCTGGGCTTGATGCATCCCTAGGGAAACAAAGCAGATCTTTTGTTTGTTTGTTTTTAAGAAAGGTTGGGAAAATCTGGTTTTTTTATAATGCTAGTGGTTCTGGGTTGATGGTTGGCCTGGATGATCTTACATCTCTTTTCCAACCTTAATGATTCTGTAATTTTTGGCAGAAATTTTCATGCCACAGACCCAACCAACTCCACCTCCTCGAAGGCTCTCAGTGTTCCAAGCTGCCTCCACGAGGAGATGATTCCTGGTGCTTTGGAGGGTGGTGGAGAGGGACATTTGAAGACTGGTAAGTTTTTAAAAGGACAAATGATGGCACTTTTCCTCCTCTCATTGTGGCCCATGTAGAAAGTGCTGAAAGACTAAAGGGCATCATAGTATGGGGGCATTTGTGATGGTTTTTTCCAGCCATATGTACAGCTCAGTCCTTTTTATTGTACTGCATATTGCATGACCATAATTGAATTTTTCAAAATAATTGATCTGACCTGTATCGTTCTGGTGGCTTTAGTAGAGCTAATTCCAACAGACTGAGATCAGGACTGAAAACATGGTCCAGTTAGCAGAGGAGCCGTGAAGAGCCTGACTTCCCAGCGATGAGGAGGCGCAATCTGTTCTGCCCAGTTTGTGCTATTTATATGCAGCACGTTCTGGAGGCTGACACAGGTTTGATTTGCATTTGCCTTCCATGGGATATGATGCAGGGGAAGCAGGTGGCTGCCTCTGCCCACATCAGCCAGGCCAGCAGGTCTGGAATGCTGTGGCTGGTGGCTCTGTTCACGCTTTATGGCAAGCAGGCACGTGGGGGATGAGAGCTGCAGTGTCCCACCCCTGGGCAGTGGATGCTGAAGGCTCCTGTGTCATTTTGGAGCTTCATACAGCAAACTGGGGCAATACCAATGATAAAAACCCTGCAATTGGTGAGCTAAGCCTGCCCCTGTATTTAGAGGGGGAAAAAAACCCCTTTGGTGGTCTGTAACTCTCCCCTCACTGCAGCCAGAGCTTCTCTCTTCATCTTAGACTCTCAAAGGAAGAAACAGCTCTGATGGGCTGCTGACAATTTGAGAAGATTAGAAACTGCCCTACAAGATTAGGAAGCTGCAAAAATGGGCTATAGCTACTTTCCCAGTGCTCCCAGCTGCAGCTGAGAATCTAGACCAGACTTTATTTTTGGCAAGGGGGAAAAAATAAATCTCCTTTGATACTGTGCATTTAAAAAAAAAAAGGCAAGTAAATGTTAAGCCTTGTGCCTTGAGCAAGGATCTCTTCTGCTGTATAGCAGCAGCATTTCAGAGCTGAAATCCACTTGCTTTGATCGCTGATGGGAAAAAAAAAAGACATAAAAGGGATTTATTGGGAAATAATGGATTTGATCCCTGGTAATTCTTTCTTTGGGATTAGACTTGGAATATTATTTTTGTGATCTCTGGAATTAGACTATGCTGGTGTAACAAACCAGAGCATGTGAGTTGCTCTGCAGGATGAGGGTGAGCTGTGAATAGAGAATTACTTGCACAGAACAAAGCAGATGATGAATTTACAGTTCTGTTTTTGATTATGCAAGGTCTACAGGCAAGTCTAAAGCCCAGCATAAAACCAACCCCAACCCAAGGCAGAAGATACCCCTTCTGTTCTCTGTGGTGGAGCCATTGGGATCTCTGAGGACTGTTGGTTAGAGCTTCTTTTTTGAGGATTTTCCTGTTCATGGGAATTTAGGAGCTTTACCTGCTCCTGTTAGTGTGGCTGTGGATATGAGATGTAAAATGTCACTGGAAACCTCCTTGGTGCAGGTTCGTGTGTATGGCCACAGCGCTTTCCAGGGAAATCTGGCAAACCTGGCTTTCTCTGCCCCAAAGGGTGGGAAACACGCACAAGCCTGAAGTCTCTCAGCACTGATAATGCGCTGAGAAATCTTCCTGGGCAGGTCGTTTATGGGCCTCCTAAAACAAAATAGGTGCAAAATGTGCTGGGAGACCTTGATGTGGAACTTTGAAGTCCCAAACCTTTCACAGGAAGCTGCTCCAAGGAACTTCTCTCAGTTTCACTGCCAATCTCAACTTTCTGCCCTCAGGGCTGGCTTTTAAACAGCGGGGAAATTCTTCAGAGTCGGCCTTTGAAACAGACTGATATTTGGAAAAACCAAAAACACTAACAACCGCTGTGGGCAGAGAGCAATCTATGGAAAGGGAAAAATGTCCACTGCCTGCCCCATTCCTAGGTTTGCTGCTGGAATTGCCACCTCCCTTCTGCTTGCAAAGGTCATTTTTGCCATCAAACTTTGACCAGGCTCCCAACCTCACCCTCACCTTGGGAGCTGTCATTCTGGAGTGGCACAGAAGGTGTGGGTGAAAAAGGAGCAAGGAAATGAGCCCTGGAGATCCCCTTGGGAGCAGGAGCTGCTGCTGTGGTGCCCTGTGGCAGCTGCTTCTCCAGGGCCTTGGCTGTGAGCAACCCCTCTTTTGGGAGCTGTGAACAGCCCAGGACGAGTTAGAAGCTTCCCAAGCATTTTTTGTCCTGACAAAATGTTACCTTCTGAAAGTGCTGGGGGTAGGATTGCTGTGCTGGCTCTCTGCATTTGGGAAATTATTCATGGAGTGCTTGGGTGGGGATCCCTACCAAAAACCACTTGAATGGACTTCTGGGCAAGGCGTGCCATGTAATCCCCTAGGAAGCAGTCAGTGATTACAACCCATTTTCCAGAGGTAAAACAGTCTCCTGTTCCCTCTGGGGGGTGAAAAATGTGCTAATCCTTTCCATTTTTGGCTCAGGGAGGGCAAGCTACCTTTCCCAGCAGCACCAGGTGTGGAATGGTTCTGGGCAGTGCGTGAGGAGCTTGCAATCCACCCTGCTTGGCTGATGCTCAGGAGCTTTCCTGGAACACACTGTGTCTGGAGGTGTTGCTGGCAGCCCTCTGCACAGCCTGCAGCCAGCACCACTCCCCTGGACCCGTGAATGCCACCTGGATTCTGGAGCTCCAAGGGCTGCCATGACAGTGTCTGCTCTCAGAGCCCTCAGGAGGCCATGGGAAGGACGGTTCAGGTGCACAGGGTGGGGGGGCATGTGGTGGTTCCTGTGCTGTCTGCTGGCACAGAGCTGGGAGCTTTGCTGGGGATGGTGCTGCTGATGGGGGTGCCCAGCAGGAACCCCACCCTCATTACATACCTTGGTGGTGCTCCAGGTCTGTCTGTTCCCCGCTTCGTGCCCCACGCTGCTTCCTTCCCGCTGCAGCCACGCTGCAAAACGCTGTATTTACCTCTTCTGCTGCCAAATGCTGCTGTTGAATGTTCCCTGTGCCTTTTCCCCCTGGGACAGAACCACCCTCAGCAGGGAAGAACGAGGGCGGTGGCTGAGGAGCAGAGCCTCGCTCCGGGGGACTCAGGGAGATTCAGGGATGTTGCCAACAGAAACTTCCTGGAGCTTGGCAGCAAAGCCCAGGGCTGAGGGTGGGAAAGCCCCATGGCAGGGATCCAGGCTGGAAACGCTCTGGATGAGCAGCTCTCCGGAGAGGGCCCGGGGCTTGCAGCAGAGGCTGCCCTGAATGTGACCCAAGGTGTGTTCCAAGGCAAATCACAGCCTGGGCTCCCTGAGGCACAGCAGGCCGAGGGACATTGTTATCCCCTCTGCTCAGGGCCAGGGAAGTCACCTCTGGATGCTGAGTCCTCTCTGGGCCATCACCCACAGAGGTGCTGCTTGGAGGAAATCTACAGAGCCAGGAGATTAAGCTGAAGGTGCTGACAGTTCCTGTGGGCTCAAGAAAAGGGAGGAAGAACACACAGAGGACAGATATGCTGTAATACATTCACGGAGGAAAAGTCCACCTGGAAAACTACAGTTATGGTGATATCAGCTCTAATTCGGTGAAGGATCTGAGCTCCAAACTTCATTTGTTATCTAGATTTGAACTCCTTGAAAAAATTCCCTATCAGCAGAGTGGTGATGCTTGGGAACTTTCTTGGAGCTGAGTTCCAGATGATGAAAGAGTTCCAGAATTCCTGCCTGCACCAGGAATTTGTGCCCATCTAAGTTACACCAGAAGGATCAGCAGCTCATGGTTTGAGGTGTCTGGAGTAGAGACCGCACCACAGGAGAGAGACTATTTGAGAGTGTGTAGTAGTAGGACAAGGGAGACTGGCTTCACACTGGAAGAGAGGAGGTTTAGAGCTGAAATTAAGAATAAATCCTTCCCTGTGAGAGTGGTGAGGTTAGCACAGGTTGCCCAGAAAAGCTATGGCTGCCCCTGGATCCCTGGCAGTGTCCAGGGCCAGGCTGGACAGTTTATTAGAAGGTTGGTTTATTGGAAGGGGTTCCTGTTCACAGCAGGGGTTTAGAAGGAGATGATCTTTACTTTCAGGGAGGTGTTTGGGCTATTTGTGGACACAGCCCTGCTGAAACCAACCTGCCTCTTGTGCCTTTAGGTCTGGCAAATTTTTGATAGCTGAGTCTCTCTCTAGAGAGACTTCTTTAGTTTCCAAAGAAATCTTCACCTTTGGCTTTTATTTCTACCTTCACTTGTTTGGCTTTCAGAGCTCCTCCCAACAGTGGCTTGAACCAAAACCACAGACTCCTGCTTGCTGAAAAGAGGAGGAGGAACACAAAAATCACACCGTTGTTCAAGGAGAAATAACACTTCAGCATCACTACTAGACCTCTGTTGTGTTCGGTCTCAAAGTCCTCTTTCCCCTTCACTAGATCCAGGAGAAATAAAATACTATAAGCAGTTGCTTTGTGTTCTTTCCATTCTTTTTCTCCCTCCCCCCTTCATTGTGAGTCAGAGTGCTGAGGTTCTTGGAGAGGCTGGGAAGAGGAGAGTGTCTGATTTCCATGGGCACACAGAGTGCCAGCATCTGGTCACAGTTACAACAAGCAAAAATTATACGTAGTGTTCATGGTTAGGAAGAATCTCCATTTCTTGACCATATGAGGCATTCACAGATCCTATAAGAGAGAAGAAAGGCTCTTTTTTCTTTTATTAAAAGTGACTGTTTGATATAAGGATAAACCCAGACCAGCCCCTGGAATGCTGTGTTAACATCAGCTCTGCTGGCCAGAGTGGAGCTCATTCCTTGGGCACCTGGACACATGTCAGGGCCATAAATGTCACCTCACATTTCACCTGCCCTCAAAATCACAACACAACCTGTCATTGTGGAGACAGGAGAGCAGCAAAAGCACAGGGGGGAAAGGATGAGCATTGTCAGGGAGTTAAGTCTTAGCTCGGGCTGGAAGAAGATCCCAGAGGTCCTTGCACAGGTAAATTTTCCTGCAAAATTGGACGTAAACTACAACTGGAGATGCCATTGCCACCAGCTAAAAGGAAGGATGCTTTTGTTTTCCAAAATGAGGCCAAATTCCGCCCAGGGACAGAGATTTATGGCACAAACCAAGGTTGTCTTGATCCTCTGATCTGAGGGTTGCCAACCTTTGCCATCTCTCAAAATATCCATTAATTTATGGTTTGTTTTCACACTGCTTATCTGGGTTGGTGAATTGGTGAGTATTATCCCATTATAAGTCAAGGTAGGTCTGGTTTCCACTCTGCAAACACCTGAAAGGAATTGTTTTAAATTAAAAGTGACCTAATAGAGAGTGAGTGTGGGCACTCTCCCACCAATAGTTCCTGTCCTGATCCTCTGAATGTCTCAACGCACAGATATCACACCTAAAGAGGACACAGGGAAGATAAAAAATCCCCGTCAGGAACACTCCGTTGCCATAGATCAAGGAGGTTCTTGATTTAGTGTGAGTCCTGTTTAGCATCAGCTGAAGAAAACCCAGGTGAAGGAAAGAGGTTCAGACTGCAGAGCAAACTGGTGAATGGTCCAGTCTGTAAGATCCATCTGTAAATTATAAAAAAACCTCCATGACTGATGGTGCCACACTGCAAAATGGTGTCAGCTTGTGCAGTGCCAGACCTGCAGCTGGGTACAGGCCTCCTCCAACCTCCCCAGGCTTCTGGGGAAGCTGCACCTGCCCTCACTGACTTCAGGGTGTGTTTCAATAACAGGTATTGAAAATCCTCCATGACAAGCAGTGGGTAATGGGAAGCATTTCTTCATTCTCACAAACCATTACCCCCACAGATACAGTTTATGAAGCGTGGGAACCCAAAAAGCTGAAGTTTATTTTCCATTGCTCATTGGTTTAGTTTTACAAAGTCATTTTTCTTGCCTAAATGGAGCAGTTTTCTGCTAAAGGTTGTGCTACAGACATAGTTCCTCTCTGTGGCCCGCTCACCTTCCAGGCAAGGTCAGAGATTGCTGATCTAGCAAGCCCTGATTTTTGCTTTCCTCCACTCCGGATCACCTGACAGGATTTCTCAAACATACCTGCGTCATGACCTCGATTTTGATAATCAGTCTGATTAGGGAGTTTTCGCAGAGAGGGGGAGGTGTCTGTGGGGAGGTTCTGCTCCTTTCAGCCCCGTTAGCACAGGAACAGCACAAACCACAACCTGCAGAGCTCTGCGGGCACCCCGGGGCATGGTGAGGAACCCTCAGCACAAGAAATGTGAGAATAATGGCACAATGGAAATAAAATTATTAATTTCTGAGTGAATCCTTTCCTTTGGGCTGCAGTGGAAGCAACACTGACCTGCCAGGGGAAACCTTGGCATTAAAACAGGAGATGTTTCATGAGGTTTCAAGTGCTGGTGCTGCACCTGGGTCAGGGCAACCCCCGGGGTCAATCCAGGCTGGGGATGAGCAGCTGGAGCAGCCCTGGAGAAGGACCTGGGGGTGCTGTGGGTGAGAGCTGGGGCCCAGAACCCCCCCGTGCCCTGGGCTGAGCCCCCAGCGTGGGCAGCAGGGGAGGGGGGATTCTGCCCCTGTGCCCCTGTGCTCAGGTGAGACCCCACCTGCAGAGCTGCCCCAGCCCTGGGGCCCAGCACAGGGAGCACCTGGAGCTGCTGGAGAGAGCCCAGAGGAGGCTCCAGGATGATCAGAGGGATGGAGCAGCTCCGCTGGGAGGAAAGGCTGGGAGAGCTGGGATTGTTCAGCCTGGAGAGGAGAAGCTCTGGGTTGACCTCATTGTGGCCTTGCAGGGCCTGAAGGAGCTGCAGGAAAGATGGAGAGAGACTCTTCCCAAGGGCTGGAGGGACAGGACACAGGGAATGGCTTCCCAGTGCCAGAGGGCAGGGATGGATGGGATATTGGGCAGGAATTGTTCCCTGGGAGGGTGGGGAGGCCCTGGCACAGGGTGCCCAGAGAAGCTGTGGCTGCCCCTGGATCCCTGGCAGTGTCCAAGGCCAGGCTGGACATTGGGGCTTGGAGCAGCCTGGGATAGTGGGAGGTGTCCCTGCCCATGGCAGAGGTGGCACTGGATGGGTTTTAAAGTCCCTTCCAATCCAAACCATTCTGTGATTCCAGTATTATTTCCCCTTTGCAATTCTTCTAGAAACTTCCCCCAAGGCACAAACGCAGGAACACCCAGATTTGGGCTATAAACTGCCCTCTTGCTGCTCAATAAAGGTGCATTGCAGTGAGGATTTTAACTTGTGTCCATGGAGACCCAGCTGGAAACCAGCCTGAGTAAAAGATGGCACCAGAGAGAGAGCTTCTCATTTCCAGATGCTTCCCTCCCTCCTTCCTGGGGCTGGTCTCCCCCCTCATCCCAAGGGCTTAATTCCCACTGCAAAATTCACATCCATGAAGTGAGCTGGCCTGAGGTCTCCAACTTGCCCTTTTAAACCTATGGATGCTCCCCATCCAAGCCAGCAGATCCAGAGAAAAGGTCCTTGATGCTGTAGAAGGAGGCAGCAGGAAGAAACCTCCCTGCACTCCTTGCCACATGCCAAGATGTTAACACAGCCCATATGGCCATACATGAAAAAGAAACAATATCCTACACAAAGCAGCTGTGCCTCCATGGGGAACAGCCTCGGTGCTTTCACGTTGTTTTACATTTCTTAAGTGGGGTGTAAGGTTCATTAAGAAATCCCTGGAGCAGCCCTTTGAAGTCAGGGCAGCCAGGCCCAATCCTTCCTCTTCTTCTAGCTGTCCCAGCCCCCGAGCAGGGCAGGCGGGACTGGAGAAAGGACTTTATGGCTGGGGAAAGAGTGGGAATAGGTGGAAACCCCCCAAAGGGAAGAGGACTGGCACATGGGGCCTGCCAGAGGAGGCAGGAGGATCTCTGATGGTGCCACTGGAGATGTCGGGACCTCCTGGGACCTCAAAAATGTTGAGCAGAGCTCAGGCTGAACAGGTGTTTAGCAGATATTTTGTGTAAGGCAATCTTTTGTGTAACTGTGTGTGAGAAAAGCGTTTGCTTTTTCTGGGGTTTTCCAAAAGTGTCCTGGCAAAAACCTCTCCTTGAGCACAGAGCAGTGCCTGCTACAGGAAAAGGTACTGGGATTTCAGTTTCCCGTTACTAAACTCCAACATCTCCCCAGGCATGCTCCTAGGAGAGCACAGTAATAGGGTAGTTAAACCCATGGAAGCTGCCATGAGTGTCCCACTGTCCAGTATTGGATTCAAGGACATGTCCACTGGCTATGAAATACTGGCTTCATCCCCTAGGACTGATGTTCCCTCTGTTATTTTAGTCTTAACAGGTTTACAGCCCTCTGAGGGACGGAGACCAAACTGTCCCTGATGTGAAATAAAAGGAATCCTACACAAACCAGGATATTTGCTTTATTTGCATTTTAGCTCATTAACCAGAGCAAACCCCTGGCTCGCTGCCTCTGTGAAAAGGCAAACCAAGGGGTTACCTTGTAAATGAATATTTTTGGAGCTCCAGGCTCATTTCTCAGGACTTAAGCAATGTTCAAAACACAGCTGCAGGTGCCACCACCACCATTTCCATCCCCATTCCCAGGCTTGTCCCTGCCATGCCCCCAGGACACCAGGAGCACCTGGTGCCAGTGTGCATGGAGCTCAGTGGGGATGCAGGAAATTCTAGAGGGATTTGGGATCTGGACTCTGTCCAGAGGGGCACAGCCAGAACCTCAGATTCAACAGCACAAGCTGCAGCATGGGAGCCCCCACCTTACTGAAATCCAGGCTTTTCACCACATTGCTCAACTGCCTGGAAAAAAGGGGATATGCAGGATGGTAAAGCTGAGGGACAACGTGAAGGAATCCACTCATTGACTGGGTGCAAAGTGATTCACAAAGGGAAAAGAACCCAAATGCCACCAGAGAGGTGATGGGCTCTGACTGATATCCAGAATGAGATCCCAACATTCTGATGGATGGTCTCAGGACAGAACCAGTCCATTGCTCAGGAGCATCCAAAAAAAGGACAAAAGGCCATAAGGAATTGCCAGTAAAGGAAGGGAGAGCACCACAATGCTGCAGCACAAATCCACCATGCCCTTGTGTCTTAGATGCTTAGGGCAGCTTTAGTCTTCCCATCTCAGAAGGAAAGTAACAGGGCTGGGAAACTTTGGGGAGAATGAAAGAATTGGAATGGCTTCTGTGGGCGGAGCTACTTAAGCCAGATCTGTCCCGTTGCTTATGACAGGTCCTGCTCTAAGAAATTAGGGGGTAGCAGATGGCATCAACTTCAGCTGGAGGCAGATTCAGGTTGGGCAGGAAGAGGGTGCTGCTCTCAGGTCACACATTTGCCCTGCAGAGTTCCCTGGTTTTTGGGGATGTGAGGAGTTCTTGTGAGTTTCAAAGGGTGATGAACGAGTTAATGAATGAGGAATTACTTCCAGGGTACCCAAAATGACCCATTTAATAAAATCCCTGAGCAGCAAAGTACCAGAAGCTGTGAGAGCCCCCAGGCAAAATTTCCCTGCATGTTTTCCTTGTTCTTACACCTTTTCCTGGGTTTTTGGACGGAGTTCAAGATGGGACCTGGGCTCAGGGGCTTTGCTCCGATACAGACACTGACAGGTTCTCCTGACACAAGAAATCAAAGAGACACTCTCTGGTGAAGACAGATGTGATTTCTGCTTTACATCCTCATTCAAGCTGAGCACCTGATGATGAAGCCCAGAGTTCAGAGACAGAGGGATGGAAAAATTTAATCCCCCAAACCATTCTGCTCCAGAACACCTGTGTTACCAGGTTTCTGAATAAAAGAACCAGAGGCCGTCTCAGGATCCAACCGCTGAGCAATAATGGCAGGATAAAAGCCAAGTAAACCAAAACGCTGAATAAGCAGAGAAACCTGTGCCACTTGCAATGTGTTCACAGCTTCCTTTGCCAGCAGAAACGGGTCTTGGGCTTCTGGGTGATTCACTTTGTGTCATCTGGCTCCACTTCAGAGATGAGGGTTTCGGAATTACTCACAGCCCCATGCTAACGGATCGTGTGATGCTCTTGAAGTATCTCGGAGCTTTGCCCCCTTTGAACCCAAAGAGGTGCTGAGCAGATGACTTCAAAACGAGATCTCCATGCTCTTTTTTTTCCCAGTTTGAGGCAAGTTTCATTCCAGTGAGCCCTTGTTTCAGCCATGCTGGTTTGCTTGTGGCTGATATTGATTGAGACTCAGCAAAATAATCTCAGTTCCCCACTGGGAAGAGACAAGTGGGCTTTAATTATTGATGATACAGAGCTCTTAACCATTACCCAGGCATCAAAAAGACTTTGCTAAAATACCAGAGCCTGTCTTTTCTAATCCAGCTCATACAAGGAAGGAAGAGGCTTCGGTGTAGACTGCTTGGGGGCCTGGGCATGATCTGGCAGGGATGGGACAAGGTGGAGTGAGAGGGCTCAAGCATCTAAAAAGTACAATCCTCTTGACTGTATGATGCTTTGTCCTCCCCTCCCTCAATTTCTTCCCCAAGTAAACTAGAATCTGACACAAGAGAACAAAAGGAAAAAAAAAACACCAAAGTCTTGCTCAAGCCATATATCCAAACCTCTTGTAAATGGAAAGTTTGGAAGCCAGACAAAATTGTGTGTTATGCCAGATACAGCTATTTTCAAAGTCTCCAAGCATATTCCTTTGCCCTCTGCCACTAAAAAGCTACAATGGACCCTGCACAGATGTGTTTCTAAAGGTGTGAAGAGTTGCCCAAGAAGCTGGAGGGATCAGGAGATCCTCACTGTTGTGAGGACTGTGGTGCCTCAGCCTGGCTGGGCTGCAGCTGTGTGGGAAAATACACACCTTGATCACTGCAGATGTATTTATGAGGTGACAGCAGTTGTGAAGCCTCCCTCACCCTGTGCTTTCTGCTGAGGGGAGGCTTGGCTTATTTTCAACTACATGGCCACCTTTGTTTTCGCCATGAAGCCTCCTTGGCCAAACAAATATTTTTATTAATGCTCATCAGCAAAAATATAAACAGATACTGAGTTAGAACCACAGGCTCAACTCAAATTGTTTGACCTTTAGTTTCTATTGACAACAGCAAAGTAAACAAATTCTATGGAGACTCAATGCTGATTTCTGCCACAAATAAATAAGAGCATGAGGTGAATGCAGTGAGCTTTAAGTTATTAAACAGAGGCCTGAAGCCATTGGAACTGGGAGCTGCCCTGGAAGTATTGATACTGGTGGAGCAACGGGTGTCCCTTGCAAAATGCTACTCTTTGCTCATCTTGCAGCCAGGGACAGGTTGGATTAGGGTGGATCTGCACAGTGGTGTGGACTTGAGCTCCAGTGGTCTTGAGAAGGGTGTCTGCCATCCTGACCAGCACTCAGGGTGCATTTTCAGATGAGCCCTGGAGCCAGCAGCTCCCTTGAGGAGCGTGAATGGGCCAGGAAGTTCCTGTGCACAGTTCTGGTGTCCCAAGAAAAGAAGGATCTGGAACTGTTGGAGCAGGTCCAGAGAAGGCACCAAGCTGCAGAGGGACTGGAGCACCTCCCCTGTGGAGCCAGACTGGGACAGCTGAGGCTGTGAGAAGGTTGTGTGGAGACCTCACAGCCCCTTCCAGGGTCTGAAGGGGCTACAGGGAAGCTGGAGAGGGATTTCATCAGTAACTGGAGTGGCAGGACACAGGGAATGGGTTCAGACTGCCAGAGGGCAGGGAGAGATGGGATATTGGGAAGGAATTGCTCCCTGGGAGGGTGGGGAGGCCCTGGCACAGGGTGCCCAGAGAAGCTGTGGCTGCCCCTGGATCCCTGGCAGTGTCCAAGGCCAGGTTGGACACTGGGGCTTGGAGCAGCCTGGGACAGTGGGAGGTGTCCCTGCCCATGGCAGGGGTGGCACTAGATGGGCTATAAATTCCCTTCCAACCCAAACAATTCTCTTAATCTGTAATTTTATGATTCATGCAGAGCAGGGAACTAAAACCCCAGATCCCATTGCTTTATGATCAAATAGGAAAGTGTTGAAACCTCAAACACTGGAGAACCTGCAATGAAAGTAAAAGGCAAAAAGCCCAGTTTTAGCATAGCTACTGCTCTCAGCAAAGCACAGGAGGCACATTGACTGTTCTCGGTCTAGGCTGGGGTGGCTGATCCAACAGCCAGCCCAAGGCCTGCAGTAGTCGGAGGGTTACAGTAGCCCAAGTGCCGTGCTGACCTTTTGGTGGCTGCAAACCAGCCATGCCCTCCATTCCTCCCCCACAGCCCAGGACAGCTGTAAACATCCCCATAATAAAGACACAATTGTAAGATCCTATTTATTTGCCATTAGGAACCAGCCTGGCACAGGCTTTGGGTTGCCCGAGGGACTGGGCAGGCAGAGCCCATCCGTGCCTTCCGGCCACGAGCTGGCCAGGGACCACTGCAGGCAACAAACGCCTCTGACCTCTCCCTGAGCCCCTCTGAGCAGAGCCTGGCGCCAGCATCTCTGGGGCGCTTCCTACGAGATGGAAACAACAACCCAGTTCCCTCCTGGCCTCTCACCAGCTCTTCCCATCCCTGCTTCTCCCCCGGGTGCAAGAGCTGAGGGTGGGGAGGAGGGCAGGAAGTTGCTGATGCATGTGGTTGGATTTCATTTTGAACACCATCCAGAAAGGAGCACCAAATATTAGTAAACAGATCAGGAAACATTTCTGTGTTTGGCAATAACTCCGCTTTTCCATGGCAGCGATCTCCAGTGGTTTTTCCACCAGGGAAAAAGACCCCACTTAGTTGCTTTGCTCTAACTGGAGCCACTCAGCTCCTGGATCCCCTTCAGATCCTGCCATCCAAACCCAGGTCTTTGGGCAGGTGCTGCAGCAGGATCCTGATTTGTGCATGGATCTGAGTGCTGCAGAGCAGAGGGTGCACGCTCCTGAACATCCTGGGGGATTACAGGATCCTGCAGCCATGTCCAGCATCTCTGCCATGATCCTGGCTGAAAAGGAAAGGATCAAGATGCTTGGCCTATATTGCTTTGGAAAAGAAGATTACAGAGCAGTTCCCTTGCAGTGTGTCGAAGAGGGAATTACCGTGTTCCGATGGGCTCCTTGGGGCAGGGACAAAAGGCCTGTCAAGCCCTGCTGCTTCATGCTGCAGTTGGTCCTGTTAGGAAAAAGACACAGGAGTGAATCAAGCACTGCATGAAATCCTAGTTTTACCATTCCTTAGCACCCTGGGATGAACCAAAGCTGCTCCTCTTGCAATATGTGGGGGAAATATAGCAGTCTCTGATTCCGGAGGACTGAACTGCCCCCAATCCTGAGTTTCTGTTCTCTTCACTGTGACTTCCACTCAAAAAGTTCAAATTTAGGTGCTTGGATAAAAAGCTCATGGTCACGGGCTGGTTTTGGAAAGAAGACCTCATTTTTGGGCACAGCACCTCCCACTGCAGGTGTTGAGGGATGTTGATGTGGGATGGAAGTGCCACCAGCATCAAGAAGAGCAACTGAGAGGATGAGGGTCAAAAGTGAGGCTTGTGAGGGGAAAATCATTTCCAATGGGACAGTCCTGATCCACAGCCAACAGCAACCTTAAAAGCAAAGGAGGAAAAAGAAACAGAATTTGTCTTTTTTCATGTTGAAGTCCATGAGATGGTGTGAGAAACCACATGATCTAACTCCTCATATGATCGAGTCACTGTGACTGCATGAATCATCCCACACAGACACCTGCTGATGCTAAAGGTGACACTGTGACACCCACAGCACACCACTTATTTTGCAGTGGTTTTCACTGATGCCATCAGTGCTACCTGCAATACCTAACAAATGGCACGTCCATTTGGGAACCAGGGTCTCCAGAGAGATGCCACCACACCTTGTGCTCTCACTGTTTCAGTCTCCTTCCTACAACTTTGTCCTGCTTTTTCTGGTTTGCAAAGATACAGGGCCCATACCATTCCACCCCTTGCTATGGGCAGGGACATCTTCCACTATCCCAGGCTGCTCCAAGCCCAAATGTTCAACCTGGCCTTGGACACTGCCAGGGGTAGCCATAGCTACTCTGGACATCCTGTGCCAGGGCCCCACCATCCTTGCTACCCTCCCCACTGCCCCATCCTGGGCATCCCTCAGCCGCAGCAGAGCAGGGATAAGAAAGTGAGCAGGTCAAGTGAAGCCTGCAGGACCAGCTTTGCCCTAAAGTCAAAGCTGCTGAGGACCTGGGGGTGTTCAGCGTGGAGAAAAGGAAGCTCAGGGGGGACCTTGTGGTTCTGCACAACTCCCTGACAGGAGGGGGCAGCCGGGGGGGGTCGGGCTCTGCTCCCAGGGCACAGGGACAGGACAAGGGGAAATGGTCTCAGGCTGGGCCAGGGGAGGCTCAGGTTGGACACCAGCAGCAATTTCTCCATGGAAAGGGTGCTCAGGCCTTGGCAGGGGCTGCCCAGGGAGGTTTGGAGTCCCCATCCCTGGAGGTGTCCCAGGAAGGCCTGGACGTGGCACTCAGAGCTCTGGGCTGGGGACAAGGTGGGCATCGGGCACAGCTGGGACTCCGTGGGCTGGGAGATCTTTTCCAGCCTCAGTGATTCTGAGATTCCATAAATCACCTACAATCAGCCTGGAGTGTGTTTTGGGTCAGCAACACGAGCCGAAAGCATCCCGAGGAAATTCCTGGTGCAGCCTCCCGGCACAGCTGGGGAGTTAATGCCCGGATTTAGGGGCTTTGCTGGGAATGGGCTGCAGCTCCGTACCATGCTCAGCTTCTGCAGGGCTCATCTCCAGCTCTCCCTCACTGGGGGAAAGCGCTGAATGTGCTGGGGCATTTTAATGAGGTTTCCAAATGGTTCCTACCCCTCTGCTCCATGGCCAGGCTTCCATGGAGCAAACAGAGCTGTGCCGAGGCGTGCATGGAGCTGGAATCCTTTCCTAGCCATGGCCAACTGGGAATAAGAGTTACTTCTTTATAGCAGATGTGTAGCTCAAAGTTCACCATAAGGGCACTCACATCGAGAGCACAGCATGTATTGTTCTGCAAGAAGGCTCAGCTCAGCCCTTCAAAAGACTGTAGAACAACTAATTTCATTATTCAGAGAATAAAGTGAGGCAGAGGGAACCAAAATTAACCCTCTGGCCGCTCCCTGGATTTCTTTAGCACCCTGTGCTCACAGATGCAAGCAGAAAATCTGCCTTACAGTGTCCCAGCTCTGTCTTTCTCACTAGTTTAGGAGTTGGATATCTTATTCCTCTCATAATGGACCTGGACCCAGGCCAGGCTGAGCACCCCCACACGAAGCCCTCTGTGTGTACACTGCATCAGTGACTATGGCTCGGGATTTTCATCTCCACTTAAGACTTCTAGAGAAAATCAAAAGCAAAAAAAATATATATATATTTAAATTATCCATACAAAAAACCCCATCATTCTCTTACTGACCAAATTAAAAAATAATACTTGCAGACAAGAAGGAGAGACGAAGACAAGTCCCACAAGAAAAATCCACCTATTTTAGGCAGATATGAGCAAAGAAAAATACATTCCTCCAAATCATGTCCCCTTCTCGGCCAAGGATTGCTTGACCGTGGGGCTGGGGCATAAACTATTCCTGAAATTCTCCTTACCTGACCAGATTCCTCTCTCTGGAGCTGAGCTGCTTGCGCAGCATCAACCCTACCTATGAGTTCTAATGGAAAAACCCAGGAGTATTTCACACCTAAAGGAAAATGCACCTCAGAGCAGTGGGTTGATGAACGGTCAGTCAGGGGCCAGGACCAGGTGCAGATGGGTCCCTGTCATTTGCTGTTTCACTGCCCAGTTCCAGCACACAGTCCTGGGGGTGGAATAAAGATGAGCTCCTTTACCTGGAGGAACAGCCAGGGATCATCTCCAGCCACGTTTGGGGCAGAAACCCATTTTCTCCCCAACCCAGAGCTGCTCAAAAATCCTTTGGCAAGTCCTTTGGCAAGGGCCAGGGGCCTGGCGGGAACTGTGATATGTGAAAGGGTTTATTTACACTTGCTCCAGCCCTGCTGTGCTTGCGGTTTGCATTCCCAAGCTGGCCTCCAGGACTGCCTTTCCAATCAAAGGAAAGTGGGATTTGCACTGCACAGGTGTACTGAGGGAGGGAGCAAAACCCCAAACGAGCTGGATGCAGGGTGCTGATAATGCCGGGTGTGGACCAGGCTCTCCCTGTACAGAGCAACACCCGCACACGGCCCGTGGCTACCGCAACAACACATCTGCGAGCAGCTGGAGAACAAAAATCCCTTTGTCCCGGTGTGTTCCGAGGCTCCAACCCTCCCGTGCCGGGGAATGGCCCCGCGCAAGCGGCTCGCTGCGAGCGGGGCCGGCGGCCGTGCCTCGCTCGGCTTCCAGGTGCTGAGCTGGGAGTCTGCGCTCGGCGAAGGAGAGTGGCGGATTCCCCCCGCTCCTGCCAGCTCACCCCCTTTCCCTGCGCCCTGGGCAAGGGACGCAGCTGCCGGGACAGAGGCTGACCTATATTCCAGAGCTGACTGCCCACCACTTCTTCTTTTTTTAAATTTTTTTTTCCCCAGTCTGGGCTGACAAAGGATGGTGAAACCCGCGGCCGGTGCGGGCATCCCTGGCGTGCGCCCCGAGAAGAGCCGAGGGGAGCAGCCCTTGGTGCCTGCAGCGGGTTCTGCTTTGCCGGACGGGGAGATGCGAGCGGCTGAGAGCACTGGGAAGGGAAGGAAGGAGGTCTCGGCCCGGCGCAGGTGAGGGAGGAGGTGCCACAGGAACCCTGTGCAGAGCAGATAATGTCACGCCGAGCTGCGGCTGACCGCAGCGGGCCCGCGAGCGGGCGGCTGGCAGGGGCACGGGGAACGGGAGGGGAGCGGGCTCGTTCTCCCACAGCACGGCTTGGATGGGGCGAGCCGGGGCTGTCTCAACGCCCCTGTGGCCCTGGCTTCCATAAACCCCCGGAATTAAACTCCTTCCCCATTGCTCAGGACAATCAGGGAGAAGCGTGACAGAAAGACCTGGCTGGGTTTTTCCCTGCTGATGCTCAGCTGTTACGGGATGAAAATTGGGAAATGACAAGAATCACGAGGCTTTCTAAGGGTTTCCATGGGTTTCAGCACCACAACCTCCAAGACAACAGCAAGCTGCCCTGCACTCCCTTTGCTCGACACAAAATCTCTCCACTGGGGTTGAGCCGTAACTCTCCCGGGGTTCTTTCTCACCTGTTTCCATTTATTTACCTCCAGGGGAGGAATTTTGCTTGGCTCTCCCTGAAAAGAAAGCCAGTCACTCTCCCTTCTCCTGGGCAAAGGGCTGTTCCATGCCCTGTGGGCTGCATCTGCCACGGCCGGACAGCACCGCGGCGATGTCACCACCGGCCGCTCCCGGAGGCGCCACCCGCGTGTGGGAATTCAGCACAAATCCAAGGAGGCTGACAGCGAGCCGGGAACAGCGGCAGCAGAAGGCTCTGGGATTTCAGAGCTTCAGCTCTGCCACACAAAATGGCTTAGGGACGGCACAGCCGAGCCAGAGGCTGGATTAGAGGCAAAACCGGCTCTGGCTCTGGGGAAATTTCTGCACTGGGGCTCAAGGTGCTCGCTGGGCAGCTCAGAGAGTGCCCTGGCTCTGGTTCTAGCACAGCCTTCTCCCTAATGGCCTGGCACAGCCTCCCCATGGCCCCCTTGGAGCTGGCTACACTGGAATTTGCAGCCGAGCAAACACAGCCCCGGCCTGGGCAGGCACAGAGCCCTGGGCGCCAGGCAGGCACTGGTGACCCAGACACGACTGCACACCTTGGCTGGCCCGGGGTCAGGTTCCTCAGGGAGGAAACTCTTCTGCCAGTGCCACTGCTCAGAGACCTCTGATTTCAGTCTGGGGCTGTACCAGCACAACGCTGTCCCTCCTCCAGCCAGAAGAAATGTGGTCACAGGCGAGGATGGGGATGCCCCAGCTTTCCCAGAACCTGTTGTACTGTGGTGTTGGTCCTGCTGGGAGCAGGGTCAGGCTAGAGACCTCCATACCCTCCTCCTCAGTCACACAGGCCTTCTAGGACAGACAAACGTGACAGTGCTGACACATCCAAGGCCAGCAAGATCCCTAGGAAATCCCGGGAGAGCAGGCCTTGCTCCAGTGGCTTTCACTGCAGGGATGTTTCACAGCTCAGTGCTGTGGAAACCCCCCATGTGTTTTCAGCTGGGCAGCACCTTCCATGGGCAGCTGCCTTTTAAAAATTAAAAAAAAAAACCCAAAAAAACCCACAAAAATAAAATTAAAAAAATTCTCCAAAACTAAATGAATCTCTCAATTTATTTCCATATGCTTGTGCAAAAACACAGCCACGGTCTCTGGAGACAGAACAGACTTGTCTGGTTGATTTCCTGGGATTTTCCCTTGATGGAGATGTTTTTTGATTAACTGGCAGATGCATCCATCAGAACCTTGTTCCCATATTCCCTGTTGTAAAAGCAGTGGCTGCACAGGGTGCCATGGGCTAGCCCTGCCCAGTGATGTTCCCTGGGTGGAAGTTACCACAGCTGTGAGCTGAAAGGCTTTGAGAATCCATGGCCTTGGCTTTCCCTTTGAAAAGGAAGACAAGAACATTGTGGTCTGGGAGCTGGAAGGCTCCAATTCCTCTCCAGGCTGTGGCTGTGGCTCGTGGCACAGATGAGAGCAGACACAGCCATCCCCCTTATCTGGGAACACAGCGAGAACGCTGGAATGGACGGATCTGCCAGTTAATCGAAAACCAGGGAAAATCCCAGGAAATCAACAAGTCTCTTCTGTTGCTACCCTTCTGGATACAGTGGCCACTTTGAAACATCACCCCCTGTTGCCCCCCTTGCGTGGGAATTCCACATCCCCTGCTCCCAGGGTTCCCGCTGCCCAGAGCGCATCCAGAGGAACACATCCAACAAGCTTTCCCCTCCACCTTAAAAAAACCCTACGCAGTTTTTATCTAAATAGTCTTAATCTGGAGGGAAGTTACAGGACAGAGACATTTTGACAGACTGGCATGATGTTATCAGGAGGAATTTCTCCATGGAAAGGGTGCTCAGGCCCTGGCAGGGGCTGCCCAGGGAGGTTTGGAGTCCCCATCCCTGGAGGTGTCCCAGGAAGGCCTGGACGTGGCACTCAGTGCTCTGGGCTGGGGACAAGGTGGGCATCAGGCACAGCTGGGACTCCGTGGGCTGGGAGGGCTTTTCCAGCCTCAGTGATGCTGGGATATAAGGAAGAAGCAATTTGAGACTCGCCGGGATTTGAAAAACCTCCAAACTGAAAATCACATTACTCAAAAAACATCTCTGAATCTGTGATTTGCTTACTCATGGGTACTTTGAGGCCTCAGGATGAGCAAAGCTGGGAGACTGCTGAAAGGACAGAGTCGGAGACATCTCCACTCATCTGTCACTTGTGGTACCAGAGGCTGTTGCTGAGACAGAGCCCCTGAAAGAGCATCACAGCTCTTCAGAGAATGACCATTTGAGAGGAACAGCACAGTGTTGAGTCAAAGATGCCTCACATCCAGTTTTCTGCCTACTTTTAAAATTAACAAGTCTTAAATTCTTATGTCACTTAAAATACTCCACTAGAAATGGTCAAAGGCAGCAGTGGTCAGATGCTGTGATACAGGATGACAGATCTGAGTGAAATACAGGGGTAAAAAAAGAAAACCAGAGGCTGAATTGTACTCCTCAAATGGTTTGAATTCTGTCTGCTAAATTTTGTTATTTTCAGTGCTGTGGTAGAGAGGTACTAGATTTGTGACACGTGATTTGAGAGGAAGGGCAAGTTAACACCAAATTTAGAATAAACAAATAAATAATTTCTTCATTAATTTCTGAGTAATTTCTGTGCCCATCCCATTTCACCACCCTGCCATGGGCAGGGACACCTTCCACTGTCCCAGGCTGCTCCAAGAACTAATGTCCAGCCTGGCCTTGGACACCGCCAGGGATCCAGGGGCAGCCACAGCTTCTCTGGGCACCCTGTGCCAGGGCCTCCCCACCCTCCCATTCCTTCCCAATATCCCATCTGACCTTGCCCTCTGGCAGTGGGAAGCCATTCCCTGTGTCCTGTCACTAAGACAAGGAGTAAACAAGGAGTTTACATGGAATAAACTGTTCAGCTTCATGGATTTTTGTGCTGCTTCAAGTCAGGCTCCTCTCCTTGACATCACTTTCATGGGCTGTGAAAGTGTAAAAGGAGACCTGGCAAGAGTGCTCTGACTAGAGCAAGGGAAAGGCTTACTTCAATCAAAGTAACCACTCTCAGCACAAATCCTGGAAAATTCAATCCCAATCATTATTCCAGTGCACCGATACATCTTCCTTTATTTGTTTTTTGCAAGTTGATGTTGATGTTAAATTCAATCCATCACAGCAAAATTCATAACAAATCTAGACAAAGTTTAGCAGCCTGACTTTGAAATTGCTGTAAATGAGGCTTCACAGCCTCTTCAAGGCTCATGGCAGACTCTATGCAGCCGTCGAAGTTGGAACGAGTGAATCCATCACCCCCACAGATCAGGAGAGGCTGAGTGTGAAGAATCATCTGCCCTGGACAATTGGGCACAGCTCTTGTAACCTGAAAATGAAAAACATAAAGTGAGTGGGGAGAGAAAGTATTTAATCTACCCAAATTTCACACCAGAAAGATCTGTACTCCTGAGAAGCCCATTACAGAACCACAGAATGGTCTGGGTTGGAAAGGACCTTAAAGATCATCCAGTTCCACCCCTGCCACGGGTAGGGAAACCTTCCACTATCCCAGGTTCCTCCAAGCCTGTCCAGCCTGGCCTCCCATCCCAAAAGGCAGATCTAACATTAACAGTCAAAGTACCACAGTAAAACACTTATTTCTGGGAGTTAAATAATTAGAGTAAAACTTTACTCTCTGGGGAGATTTAGAAACTTTACAGCCTGTTCTGTTTTATTCTCAGACCATCTCAGCAGAAATGACTTGTCTGACCCTGGTGTAGAGATCTAAAAAGGTGTGAGGGTGATCTCACATCAGCAAAGGGGGGCTTGCAAAATCCCAGATGGGTTCAACATAGGAAAGGGAACCTGCTGCCTCCAGGATTACAGAATCCCAGAATCCCTGAGGCTGGAAAAGCCCTCCCAGCCCACGGAGTCCCAGCTGTGCCCAATGCCCACCTTGTCCCCAGCCCAGAGCACTGAGTACCACGTCCAGGCCTTCCTGGGACACCTCCAGGGATGGGGACTCCAAACCTCCCTGGGCAGCCCCTGCCAAGGCCTGAGCACCCTTTCCATGGAGAAATTGCTGCTGGTGTCCAATCTGCTAACGCGTGATACAAAGAGTACAATTTTCTTTTGATCATTTCTTGGATTTCCACCCAGTAAACCACTACTGCATCCCCTCGTGGGACTGTCAGCTTCCAAGGAATCTTGCTAAATCCAGGGGAGTTTTCCATGATTCAAATGTACCCTCAGCTGGCCACTGCTGAGCCATTCCGTGCCACTGCCACGTGTGGATGAGCTGCAATGCACCCAAACTTATGTTACCGGCTGCATGGTGTGTTACTGGTTGTTAGCATCTCTTCAGAGGAGGAAATGAGCTGAAATAACCACTTGCAAGCCCTTATCCCTTATTCTGCTTAACAGAATGGTCCATCCAGAGCCTATCTCTGGCAAAGCCAGAGAGAGATCCTCCCTCAGACGAGTTTTAAGTCAGTACTTAATTTATTCCTGAATTTTTCTTACAGATTGAGCTGAGTACAAACAATGCAGAAAGATGTGGCAGAAAAAGGCTTTTTTGAGTGTTCTTCCTTCTTGGCTACCCAGTGCTTATTTGATGCTGGCTGCACCTAACAGCTCTTACCCCTCCTGGTATTTGGTCAAAGCTTTGGCTTGATGATCCTGAAGGTGTTTTTCAAGCTCAGTAATTCCATATAAAGTAGCTCTGCCAAAGACACTTGGTGAGCTGGGAAGCTGTTGGCTCTGAATGCTAATGATGCCTTCACCATAATTAGAGCAAAGGGATCCAGAAGTGCAGCTGTGCTCCTAAGCAGTGTCAGTAGAATTTTGGAAGTCCTAATCCCTCATCTGCCATGGATAATTGTCATGTCTGCATTTTAATCCCAGGATTATGTTTGGCCATGTGAAGGATGTTACAGACGGATTTAATTAACCAGTAGGATAAACCCCATCTACAAGAGTCAGGGGAAAGATGCACCCATCTTACCAGTACCCTCAGCCTCTGTGGCAACAGCTTATTATAACTGAAAGTAAAGAGAGCTTTAGGAGAAAGGGGGAGCTCTGCCCCAGATATTTAATTTAGGCAGTGAGTATTTTATAGGGTGGCATTAGAGATCTCTTTATTGAGATAACGGGTCTGACCTGATTTATTTGCAATCTAAGACATATTGACATTCATCCACCAAATTACAGACTGGTGATAATTCCTCCTGTGGCACCAGCAGCTGCTGGAGTCAGAGCCTTGGTTGGCAGCAGCAACAGAAGCAGGAGCTGGATGGGGTTTGGGAACCCCTTCCAGAGATGGATCCAACTCTTCCCCCCATTCCCACCCGCAGCTCTCGTGGTCACCAGCAGTTCTCAGCAGGTAAGGCAGGAGGAAAGACCAGATGTCACAGTCAGGGAACCTTAACAGTGACACCTGTTTTTTTCCAAAAAAACCCCTTGAACTGATAAAGAGGAACTCAGAGAACACACCACGATTTTGATATGTTTTATATAAATATTAAGACCTGCTTTTGCAATCCACCAATAATTTACTCACAAAAGAACAAACTTTGTGCTAACGAGACCAGGTTCCCTAACTGGATGCAGATCAAGGGGTACGAGCGGACTCCACAACAGCCATTCACAGCAACTTCAAAAAAAGGAACAATTTTTAGGGGACTGCTTTAACTTGAGAGGCTTTGGGTAATCACGGAGATACACTCCAATACTTTATGAAATCGTCAACAATTTCCTTGGATTTTTAAAAAAAGGCTGCCAATATACACATTTTGCTATTATTACCCTTGGGTAGTTTACTTTAAAATACTTTTTTTTTGCATAACATTCTGTTAAATTCAGCTGGGCCAAATCAAATAATAACAATTAGTATGTCTATACTTCTGCTCTTCTGTGGCAGGGTGGGAATTTTGCTAATAATACCACATAATTTTGGATGCAGAGGGACGGATTGAGTCATGTTTTTTAAATACCAGTGAAAATCCCACCGAATTACATAGGATTTACTTCCTTCATGCATGCTGCTCCTAACCCTCCCTACTTACCAGGAGAGCTGCAGAACTCACTGCTGAGCCAGGCCCACGATGTTAGAAAGTGGCTAAAAATGACCTGGTTTTTGTTGGCCAGCCCTGGATGCTGCTCATGGCTACGAGGGGGAATATGTTATGCTTAAGGGGAGCAACCATCCCCTTTCCTCTTCTCTCTGAGGATGGAAAACACAGCCCCTGCAGGTCCTCCCAGCTGACTGGTCCCACCAGGGAGTACCTGGGAGTATCTCCATTTCTGGCACTTTACGCTGCTTGATTTAGGCAGGGAGGGCACAATCCTCTGCAAGTGGCTGAGGATTATCTGCTGCACCTCTGCAGGGTCTGAGTCCAGGTGCTCACTTCCAAAGGTCACAGTCGTGTGCACCACCACTGAGATCCCAATTTCAGGGGACTCTGAAAGAAAGAAAGAAGAGAGCAGCTTTTGAAGGATTATTCATTAACACCTGCCTTCCCCATGTGCTGACAATTGTGCCTCTAGCCTAGGAGTCAGTAAGAACAAAAATATCTGTGGTACTGTCCTGTTCTTCCAGATGGGAAAAAAGTACAAGGAATAACAACACAAGTTGTTCACAAGAAGAACACAAGTCAAGGAGGAAAATCTCTGCTACAGCCTCGCCTTGGACACTTCCAGGGATCCATGGGCAGCTACAGCTTCTCTGGGCAACCTGTGCCAGGGTCTCATTGTAAAAAAATTATGCATTTTATGTAATCTAAATTAATCCTCCCTCAGGTTAAAAGCAATACACCTTGTCCTATCACAAAAGTTTGTTCCCATCTCTTGAACACGAAATCATAGCTCAGGTGCTGATGTTGATCCCAGCAGACTTGGAAAGGGCCAGGCTTTGTTACATTTGGGGCTGGCTGCAGGTTCTCTGCAGCAGGTGACTCCTGTCCTTGCTGTCTTGTTGGCTTGTCACCTTACTCATGTGGCCTAAGAACCAGCAGCCAGAGAATATGCCTGGAATACAGGATTTTTGGGCTCAAAGACTTCCCTGTGCCATGCATGGTGAGGAGCCAGCAGATCCTCGTGAGCCATTTCTGCTCTGACAAGCGGGATGGAGCAAGGACACGACCTGGGTCATGCTGCATTTCAGCCGAGCTGGTTGTTCAATTAAGTGATTCCCTCTCGCTCCCTTACCCAGCAACTCCCTCCTTTGGAAGCAGAAAGCCTTTCCTGGTTAAACCTTTGTTTGAATTAGAGCATTCCTAGAAAAAGGTTTTAATTTCAGCAAATGAGTGTTTTGTGACCGAGGAATCCACAAAGAAAGAGGCGGCTGAACACTTTCTGACCATTCTGGCTGTTAGGCCTCAAGCTTGATAAACTCTTTATCTCTGCTCTGCCACTGAAGACATTTCCAGCTCCTCAAGCTGGAGATCCCCTCTGGCAAGATGACACATTCCAGCTTTCCAAAGACAACCAAAATGTCTTTCTCTGGTGAGCTTTCTGTCCTGGTCTGATCACTTCAGAGGTGCAGCAGTGCCAAATCTGCAAGTATGAAAGTCACAGTTTTAAGTTCCTACAGAAGGATGAGTCTCTTTCTTGGGTGGGCCAGTTCAGCCAACCCTTGATCTTGAAAACTGGGAAAATGTGGCAAAAAGGGTGGAAAGAAGTTTCCTGGTTTCACAGGCTACCACAAGACGTATCTCTGTGGGCATCACTGTCTGGAAAATCATCAGAAATGCTGCTCAGACCTTCTTTCCCCTTTTTGGGGCAGAAAACAGGTATTCTGATGTCTCTCCACAGACACTGTGAGGGACAGAAGACCAAGTGGGGAAGCCTATGAGGTTCATGGAGATTTATTACAGTGCACGTGGTATTTTGGCAAATTCTTCCATATAAACTTGACTAAAAGGCTCATTAAAAGATGCCTAAGCATTTTAATAAAATATATATTTACTGCTTGCTGTGTCTTGCTACAACCAGTGATCCCACCCACGATTTCACCAACGATTCCAGCCAATGACCACCTCCTTTCAAATCTCCCTTCTCTTCTGTGTCACATACAGCTGTGAGGACCCTGTCCCAATGGAGCAGCTGGCTTGGGACCATCGGTCTGGTCAGCAGCATTTTAAGGAGTGTCCTCCCCTCTCAGCAGGTCTGCAACCACACGCGGACGAGGAAAACTGATGAATTGAAAAGGCAGGAGATTGAATATATGCGGAATTAAGTGGAGGATTGAAAAGGGAGGCTCTAACTGCATCTTACACCTATCCTAAAGGAAAGGTGACAGAGATGACAGAGACAGGCTTTTCTTGGAAGTTCAAAGCAACACGACAAACTGGGAACAACGACAACAAGAGAAAATCCCAACTGGACACGAGGATACAGCTCCTTCCTGGGTGAGCAGAGCACCCCTGGGACAGGGTCCTGAGTGATGGAAAACTGAACCTTGACCTAGAACCTGGGAATGAGGGGAAATGTTTCTGGAATGTGAGCAGAAGGCAGGGGCCATCAGCTTCTGAATGCCTTGGGACTATCTCAACACTCGTCATCAATTCCCAGCTGGAGGAACCACAGAGGCTGTGTAGAAAAAGGGAAGGACAGACTGCTGACAGGGAGAATTCACACAGAGTTAAGCCTGTCAGGAGTATTATCTTCCAAAAATGGATGGGGCTAATAAAAGGTGCCCTGGAGAAGAGCACAGAGAACAGAGCCCAGGGCCACTTCCCCAGCACAGTGGCTTGCAGCCCAAGGACATCTGGTGTCAGGAAGGTGGCTCTGAGCTTTGAGTAACACATTTAGTGCAGAGTTGTGGTGTCCTGGTCCAGCTGGTGTCACTGTCACAGAGGGGTGAAAAAGCTTGTGGGTGAATTCCTCCAGGCAGTGACAACGTGAACAGCCTGTGGTACCAAGCCTTCCACAGGGATCTCCTCCTGCCCTGGGAAGTTCTCAGATGGTACTAAGGGTGTAAAGTCAGCTCCTGTGGTGACCACATCCTCCTTACCATCAGTCTTAGGGAGGGAAGGAAGGAGACAGGAAAATTATGATAAAATAAAACATAAGAAATTACCATTAAAACAATGAAACAAGACATATGTTCTTGGAGAAAGCTCATGGTGGATCATCCGTCCACCAAAATCTTCTTCCTGGCAAAATGCAAAGTCTACTTTTCCCTGGTGAATCTATCCCAAGGTCAGGGTTCAGAGTCCCTAAATTCAAAAGGAAATTTAGAGATGAGGTGTGATCCCAGGGATCCAAGGAGGCCTGAAGTTCCCTTAGCAGAGGGAACACCAACAGAGCCTGAAAGCCACAGGATCCATTTGGGAAATGGTCAGGATGGTGCCTATCATGTTCTGGGAGTGTGACAGGTTAGAAAATGAACTGTGAAAAGGGAGGAATTGGCAGGTAATAGGGATTTCAGGGTGCCAGTACAGGGACAGAGCACAGTGCTCTTGGGACTATATTAATTGGTTACCTTAAGAAGGACCCACCTGTCCCTCAACTGCCAGAGGAGACTTGGCACTGACAGGGAGAAGCAGCTATAGCTTCTGCCACCCCCAAGAAAGCAAAAGAAGAAATTGTTTGGATTTGCATAAACAATAATATTCTAGGAGAGAAAATAATGTCTGAGGGCCACTGTGGAGCATATCTGTGGCTCACAGACTCTGCAGAGCCCATAAACACACTGACCCTCAGGAGAGGGAGATCTACTTTCAGAAAGGCATAAAAGCAAGCAGCCACAACCTGCAGTTCAGTTTGCAAGCTCCACAGATGCATCCACAAAACACCCACAGAGAGGAATGAAGGTTTCTACTGGTTTAATTGTGCCAACATTAAAACTTGCTGGGCAGCACATGTGGACAAAGCTTGAAGAATTTCCTGTCTTGGCCAAGGGGGCTTGCTTAGATTCACTTCCCACACTTCATTTATTAGTGTGTTCAGTAAATCCTCACCAGAACATTGTCTGCCTTAGAGTCACAGAACTTACAGAGGGAAGGAAGAAGCTCTGGAGGCTTCTAGTCCAACCTCCTGCACAAAAGTGGGGCCAGCTCCAAAGGCAGATCGTTTGCTATGATTGTTGGAGTGCTCAGGGATCATCCAAGGGTTACAGCCTAGTCTCCAGAAGGGAATTATGTATGGATGTGATAGGCACACATCTCCCACAGGAATGTTCTCCTCCTTTTAGGTGAACACCATCAGGTATTCTTCTCACGTTCATGCCCAAAACCTGGAGCCATAACAGATCCTGATAAAAATGAGATGCGGTTGTTTCCTGAGACTCAGTAGTTCTTAATCTTCCTGGGGAGATGTGTTTTGGCATCTGAACCCTCATTCTGGTCCTAGGTAGCATGAGGGGAAGGGAAAGGGCTTTGGCCACACCAAACAAAGCCTGAAAGAAGAAAATGCTGCTGGCTCAGCGTGGAGGGCAGCAGAGAAGCTGGACACCTCTGGACAGGCTGGTACTGCATTCCTGCTCCTTGGGAGGTATCAGCGCACTGCTGAAAGAGAAGTCAATGTGCAGGCCTCATAAAACCCTATCTAAAAGTTTAAGAAAGAGCAGTGATTAATTTTATTACACCTAGAAAGCAAAAGAGATGGAGGTTCACTTTCAAAATGCCATGCTGCTGTTTGGAAGGAGGGCCAGCGAGCTTCCCCAACTCAGTTATGGTTCCTAAGGTCCCATATTCTCCCTGCAATAAAATCTACTCTGTCTGACAAGGCACATTTGGGAGGAGTCATGGAAAGAATAGCACTAAATTTTTTATATTCAGAAATCCAGCATTTCATTAGCCTTACCAACAGTTTCTGATTATTTTTCTAAAAGGCAGGCAGGGCTGGCATGGGATTACAGCGCAACTGGCTGCGTAATGAGGCAAAAACTTACACAGTCCTTTAACTTTTCCATCTTCCTAAAAATTCTTATTTCAGGAAGGAAAGTAATCTCTATTTTAAAATTAAAGAGGATACTCAGGAATTAGATCGATCCTAAAAACATGCAAGGTGGCTCTTCCCTTTAAATTACATAAACTCACAGTCCTGGAACAAAAGAAAGGAACCACTTCCACTTTTATGTGTTATCTATCTTTAGTCCTCCTGGAATGCAGAGAGATGCAAAGACTGCGGTATTCCAGAAATAATTTATACTGGAGAATTCCCACTGTCCCCCTGACCCGGTATAAATATGGATGGGGTGTTTGAGGCAGCCAATCCCGCCAAGTGTTTAATATTCATGCACAGCACACAGGGAATTCAGCACATGCTTCTTGTGGGCTCTTCCTTACGTAATGTCACCTCTGCAGGCAGGGTCGGGATTCTACCGACAGCAGCTGGGATCGTCAGCTGGTGGAAAAAACCTTCCCTCCTGGAGGCTCCTGATTACACCAGGAACTGGTGGCAGAGAAGCTGCTTCATCAAACCCATCCCGCTGTGTGCCTGTAACAGCAAGGCTAGTTTGTGTCTCACTGGGAAAACATGAAACACATGTGAGCTGGGGGTGTCTGCTTTACTGAGCCAAAGCAGGGATTGACACATCTCAGACAAATGACAAGGACAGGTCTGGGCTTCCTTCCACAGCCAGGACCAGACTTTGCCTTCTGGCCTTTGAGGGCCAGACTACCTGCTTCAGGGAGATATTGTATGTGTGAGTCCCTTAGCAAAAAGCTCACAGAATCATAGAGGCATAAATGGGTTAAAGAACATCCAGTTCCAAACCTCCTGCACGGGATAAACATCAGCGATAGTTACTTTCTTTGGATCTCTATTGATCAATGCTGTTTATTAAAAAGCTACTATTTGAAGTGGCAGTGAGGGTGAGATAAACCTCCATTAACTGTGGACCCATCAGGTGAAGAAACAACTGGAGAAAGTGACGGCTTTTTGGGAATAGTGACTGCCCTGGAAGATCTCAGCTGTCTCACCCAGCAATTCTGCCTTCTCTGAATGTTTACTTTTTGGTTGTCACCATCCTCTTCTTCAGAAGAAAAAATGCAGACTGGAGTTAAAAGGGACAACGAGGTGCTGCTGTGCCCCCACTGAAGGAGGGCAGTCAGAAGCATGGAAATAAAAATGCACACGTAAAATACTTGCATATGTGCTAAAACAAGCACAAAGGAACTTTTAATTCATGTGTTTTAGTTGCAGGACTTCACATGCAAATAAATTTCACACTCAGCCTCCCTTGCCTGTGCTGTGTGAAGTCTGTCTCCTAGGAAGAGACACACACAATTTGTTCTTCTTGGAAAAATTTGCTCATATAAACAGAATTCTCCCCCAATCCAAGGGAAATTTCAGTGAGAAAGGTATGTGTCAACACTGATGTTCTGGTACTTTCTACGTATTTGTTAACAGTATGTCCCAAATAATGTGCTTTGTACTTGGTTCAATTGCATCTGGAGACAGCAAAGCTGTTTGATAATTCCATTATAGTTCCGTATTGTTGTTCTTGGGCTAGGGCTTTGAGACCAGATGTGCCAATGGGTGGGGAAAGTATGGGTGAATTTCTCCTCAACACTGATAATATCAGTCAGTGCTATTAACTATCAGGTATTTTTCGTTGAACACAACAATGGCAACAGAATCTCAGATGCATGAAAATCTCCAGCTGAACACTGTCAGTAACAAGGAGACAATGTCAGAGAGAAAAGATCACTCTGTATTTGCCTTTCCTTACACTCTTTTTTTACATATTCACTGTAAGTCCCTGCTGAAGAAAGCACATCAGGGTGGATACATCCTTGTTTTGGCCAGTTTAGCCATTCTTCTGTTTTGTTTTCACTCTTTTCAGATCAACAAGCTAAATTCTTAGGGAAAACGAAAAATTTGTGCTTCCACAGAGGGATGGAGAACCTCTGGGGGTGTTTGACCAGGAAAAGACCTCAGAGCCCCCTTCCAGGGCCTAAAGGGGCTCCAGGAGAGCTGGAGAGGGACTGGGGACAAGGCATGGAGGGACAGGACACAGGGAATGGCTTCCCACTGCCAGGGGGCAGGGATGGATGGGATATTGTTCCCTGTGAGGATGGGCAGGCCCTGGCACAGGGTACCCAGAGAAGTTGTGGCTGCCCCTGGATCCCTGGCAGTGTCCAAGGCCAGGCCGGACAGGTGGAAGGTGTTCCTGCCCATGGCAGGGGTGGAACTTTGGGTCTTTAAGGTCCCTTGCAACTCAAACTCTTCTGGGATTCTGTGACTCTAACTGGTCTGTGAGTGCTTTTTCTTGAGCTATGCCACCACAATGGTGTATGAAATACATTTAATAAATAAAACATACATTTCCTGAACTGCCATCTTCCAGAAACAGGGGAGAAGTGTCTGCCTTGGGGGACATTCTCCAAGCCTTAGTGAGCACGTTCAGCCATTTCAGAGACTCTCCCTGATCAGAAAAGCACCCTGGCTAATTCTGACCCGGGCTGAGAAGCCCCAATTATACAACTCATTCCTATTTCCAAGCCTGTGGAAAGAGCAGGAGTTGCAGAGTAATGGTGACAGGAGACAAACTGGCGTGTGCATGAACCAGTGTTTAAACAAAGGAGCCCCAGCTCTTTCTTGGAATTTTGATGTCTCCAATCCCCCGACACTGGTTTCATAAACGCAGTAACGTAAACCATGTGCTGGGGGCTGATTTTCTGAGGGCCAGCCCGCTCTCATTGTGTGCTTTATTACAGGCCAAATGTGACATTGAACGCCATCCGCTGTGGCTTGGAGTTGAATGCTCGCTCTGTTCAGAGTAGCAACACTCAATTAAACAGCATTTCTCATCATCTACACCCTCCATTGTGGCCGTGTTTAAGGGAAATAATGGGAGCACTGACCTATATTGCGCTTCTCGTTATCGATGGAGATGAAGCGTATGCAGGGATTATCAGCGACATACTGAGCAGCCCAGGGGACAGCAATCCCTGTCCCAGCCTCATAAAACAGTCCCAGGGCATAGCGGGATGAGTAGCTCACAGATTCCAGTTGCTGCTTTTGACTTTCATTAATTACTGTGAAAAGAAAAGAAAAAAAAAAAAAGGCAACGAAAATCAGATAATCCCTCTCCTCTCAGAATGTTAAATATGGGAATGCTGTGGTTAAGCTGATTACTCCTTCCTGAAAATGACCAGACTGCTAAACCTTAGAATTTAATATTAAGCCTAGTGCTTTGTAGTATTTTTTTTCTGGGACACCTCTTCATGAAGTTCTAATGGTGCATTATGTAGAGTGTGTCCCTCACACACAACCCTCCCCAGCTGCTGCGGGATCATCTCCCAACTCTCCCTTAGTTGTCTCTGACTCGAAACTTCAATGACTTTGGTGACTTTTTTTTCCAAATGTCTTCTCAAAGGGTGAATTAATAGCAATAAAATGCTTGGGTTGCCCCAAGGACATCAAGTAAATGGTTATATGGCTTGACAAACACCAGAACGGCTTCACATATCAACAAAATGAACTCAGAGACTCCTGAACCTCTGGGGAAAAGAGCCCTGTGACTTCTATGTTGCAATTCAAATGAGCAAAGAAAACGCTGCACTTCAGCACAGAAAAGGTTCGTAGTGAAGCTCAGTTCCCTCAGCTGAAGGTATTTTAAAGCAGTTTAGAAAAATTCAGAGCAAGTATGAATCCTAATTCCTCCCTGTGATTAACTCGTCTATCTTCTAATTACATTAAGATCTGCTTTTTGCCGCAATTTTATAATCTTCATCAAAAGCTGCACCAAGCAGTATTAGCCCCACCACATGCTTTCAAATACTATTTAATTTCATGCCACAGAGAAATCCTACAGCTTGGCTGAGTGTGGAGCTCAGTTCCATGTCTCTCTTCCCCTGACTGAATGCATGTCCAAGGCTTCTGTGAGGTGGAGCAGGACACGCAGGGACAACAATGCAGCTGGTGCTGTGTGAAGAAAGGAACAGCTCATCCCACAATGGGTCAGGCTGACCTGGCTCTACCTCCCTGCCCCAGCAGGGCCATCCCAAAGCTCATGGCACAGGGTTGTGTCCTGACAGCTCTCCTGAGGCTCCTGGTTGGTCTTCCCCACCAGCCTGATCTAATGCCCAGCACACCAGAGGATTACAAGTCAGATTCCACCTCAAATCCCATCAGAAACCAACCTTGGAAAGTCCCCAAGAAAAAAACTGAAGAAATTTGCTGAGTTTTTTCCATATTTTCCCCACAAATATGCTGGGGAACAGAGAAGTGGGGAGAGCAGAAAAAACACTGAGCAAGCCATGAAAGCTGGGCAGAGGAGAGATACGGCATCTGGCAGTAGGTGGTGGTGAAGCTGCTCGATGGAGGAGGCAGAACTGGCTGAGCGCGAGGGGGTTTGAAGGAACTCACCTTCCCTCTCCAGTTCGCCCTCCAAGAAGGTGTGATGGGTCCAGTTGCCTCTGACCTCGCCCCCGCACTCAGGTCTTCTCAAGAAGGATCTTCTCCAAGGTCACTCTGCTTTCCTCCTCCCCAGGGACCCAGGACTCCTGGGTGCCTGGTGCTCCATGCCAAAGGCCCAGAGCAGCCTGGCACGCCCCAGGCAGGGCCTTGGCTTTCATCCTGGTTTTCTGTGCCTTTCAAAGGCTGACCCAGGCACTGGCAGGACTCCCCCAGCTCCACGAGCCTCCTGCAGGCTGTCACCTCCATCCCCCTCCATTCCTCCCCACTTCCACAGCTTTCCTCCAGCTTTTGCAGCCCTGAGGATGGGGAATTTCATGGCACGGCTTGGAGGGCAAGGCAGGGGATTAAGCAGGGCTGTGGGGCAGGCTGCAGGGCTGCCCTGGAGGAAAGGATGCCAGCAGGAGAGGATGTCGCACATCCTGCCCCTCTGGAAATGTTCCCTGGCCTGAACTCCCGCTCAAGTCATGAGCTTAATGTGGTGCCAGCATCTGGTAACCATCCTGGGGCTCTTTTCCAAGCGGGAACAGCAGCGTGAGCTGTTTCCCTGGGGCTGGTCCCAGTTCCTCCTGGCAGACCACAGGAGCCCAGAGAGGGAACAGAGCTGCCGTTAAACGCATTAAACACAGCAGAGGGGACAGGTCTCACCCAGAAACCCCCAGTCCCCTCTCAGGCAGGAGCTGTGCCCAGAGGGGCTTCCAGATGTTCATCTCCACCAGGCCCCTTCTTACAGCCACAATAAATAATCGCCATGTATTGTACTTGCTTGCTGTGCTTCAAAAGAATATAAAAGTCCTGTAAACAAGCAAACAAATACGAAGCTGTAAGATCTAAAACACTACTCTTTGTTCAGGTTACTCTGGCTACTCATTTTCCCTTGGGGAAAGGAGAATAAACAAGACCTCCTCCAGCCTGTGAAGCAAATTCCCTGCTATGAAGCTGAGCCTCCCTGCTCCTCAGGGTGGGAATTTGCTTCAGGTTTATTACAGGGAGCCCTTCAGCAAGTCCAACCTTCACAACATTCAGTGCTGCCGAAGCTGAGGTGTCCAGTTGGCTCTGAAGTCCCTTGTTTGAGACTGTCTCCACGAGCTGTAAAGCTTCAGAAGGTGTTAAGGGTCACAGGCAAGGGTGCTGGACAGCAGAGAGGAGATCGAGGATAAGCTGTGGTTTTGTTAGGTGTAAATAGACACCTACACATGGAGCTTGGCCGGGGGATGATGAGGGAAGTGCAGGAAGGAAGGACATGGGCCCAGCTGAGCATCCAGGAATGGGAAGAAGAGGGAAACAGGCAGGTCCAGGGCTGTGGTGGCCCAGATCTAAAGGCTGTAAAGAGCCAGGGCAGCTCGTTCACAGTGGCCAAGGAACGAACAGCTTTGGGAAGAAGTGACTTTTCCAAGCCTTGAGGAGATGGAGTAACAACCAGGCTGAGGACAGCCTGCTGCAGTGACCAGCGCCTGCAGGTGTTCTGGGGACAGTGGCAGGCTGCTGACCCGGTAAGACGTGAACCTCAGACACACTGAGGAGCTCACACAATCACAGGGTCCCTGAGGCTGGAAAAGCCCTCCCAGCCCATGGAGTCCAAGCTGTGCCCGATGCCCACCTTGTCCCCAGCCCAGAGCACTGAGTGCCACATCCAGGCCTTCCTGGGGCACCTCCAGGGATGGGGACTCCAAACCTCCCTGGGTAGCCCGTTCCAGTACCTCACCATCCTTTCTGTGAAAAAAGGTTCCTCCAGACTCAGCTCTGCCCTGTCCCAGGGTAAACCAGAGCTGGGAGGGAACATGCAGGGTGAAAGCAGGAGGGCCCTGAACCCCTGGCCAGGCTCAGGCTCAGGGCAGCTGCATCAGGTCCCTAGGGCTGTGTTGGGGTATCCCTGGGGATGGAGATCTCCCACCACTCAGGGCCCCATCCCAGGGCTGCTTCCCTGGGGCTGACTGGGGTTTCCTGTGCCCCAGCTGCACCTCCTTCTGACCACACCACAAAGCAGAACTGACTAAAACCCAGTCAGCTTTATACCCCAAAATTTAAAAGTGTGTTAATTCAATTAGTGATGTGCATTCACTAACTAATTTCCTTTGCTTAGGCTCTTAAAAAAATAATGTCTGTGGTTCACTGGATTCTAAGCAGCTGCACATTTAACCAAACCATGGAAGTTTTAACGGCTTGAGAAGACAGGCAAGAAAGTGACGTCAAAGTTGAAATCCAGCAACAAAAAAGCTGAGCTATACGCAAAAACAGAGCTAAGAGTTGTAAGATTGAGGTTTTTCCCCTGCTCCATGCATTATGCATTTCAGCAAGGTCAACAAGTTGATCTAAGGACATGAAGAGAACGTTCATTTTGAATTTCCATACTTTTTATTGGTTTAAATGAAAACCAGACTGTTGTTTTAATGCTGGGTATGAAACCACAAAATAACTATTATTTTTTCCCCTTCCAACAAAAATGGTTAAGATGATTTTAATGACATTTTGGAAGAAAAACAAACAAACCCCAACCCTAGCTTTCAGAACACAGAATTGCCCAGCATACAGCCACAGTGATATTTTTTAAGCAATGCATGAAGACATGAAAATCTTGTATTTTCCACTGCAAGACTCAGCTACAGCTGCACTGCAAGTGCCACTAAAGTGAGTGTCCTCTGGAGATTTCATCACATCAAAGCAAGGGGCATGTATACTTTATTTGCTGTTTCTCCAGACACTGACAGCAGAGTGGATTACTCATCTGTAACACTCAATAAATACAGCCAGGGCCTTTTATCTGCCATTCCAAGGCTTTAATATCACCTCACTGCCTCACTTGTGTTGTGGGAAGGAGAGGACCCAGAGATCCCATTCGGGCCAGCAGGACAGAGGAGAGCCAAGACCGCGGCTGGAAGGCTGGGAGCATGGGCACCTCGCCATCCAGGCATCCAGGAGGGAGCCCAGCCTCCCAGCATGGAGCCAGGGAGGCAAAAATAAACCCAGCTGCTCCGACGGCCACGAACCAATTGGGGTGAAAAAGGTTCAATCCCGGACTTTCAGCCTTTTGCCAGAGAGTGCAGGAGGAGATTGCAATATCATGGAATGACAGATGGGTTTGGGTTGGAAGGGACCTTAAAGACCAAAGTCCCACCTCCTGCCATGGGCAGGGACACCTCCCACTGTCCCAGGCTGCTCCAAGCCCCAATGTCCAACCTGGCCTTGGACACTGCCAGGGATCCAGGGGCAGCCACAGCTTCTCTGGGCACCCTGTGCCAGGGCCTGCCCACCCTCCCAGGGAACAATTCCTTCCCAATATCCCATCTAATTCTGCTTTCTGTCAGTTTAAAGACACCCTTCTCTGCAGGGAGACACTGCAGGGGTGCACACCTGCATCCCTCACCACCAGCTTGTGGCACTTGTCAGAGCCTCCAGCAAGGGCTGGGTTTCCAACTGCACTTTTGGGCAAGCAGAGATGGGGAAGAGCCCCAGTGGGTCAGTGCAAGACTCAGGCTGCTGGGGGCAGGGAGAAATCACATCAGGACTGCAGGGAAAAACAGATGCCACGATGTGAGATGTGTTTAAAACAATACTTTTTTTGGAAAGTTTCACTATTGCTAATTCAATACTGCTAAAAGCTTGTGGAGACTCATCTCCCCATGAAGTCACCACACGATGTCAGAGCTCAGCTAGGACGCCTGGATCCAGTTCTTGCACGACCATAAGGATGTGTGGGCAAACCTGGGCAAAGAAACAGATCCTGGTCTGAAAGACTTCCAGTGATGAGAGGGAAAACCCTGACTTTGTTTCACCAGCCAGTCTCGCCGAGTGACAGAGGGGACATTGCATCCTGACAATCAGCAGCTCCAAAAAAAGCCAACAAACAGCCAGAACTATCTTGTGCTTTAGTGCACAACAGCTACTGCCTAATATGTGCCAAATCACTTATTAAGGTATGACCAAGGTGACTGTAAATCTGGAGCTAAATAGACACGACCAGCCACCAAACCAGTAAGGAAAAAACCTTTAGCAGTACTTTTGAGGAATGAAAGTGCCATTAAAACTGCAAAATATGAGGATGCTGGATTTTTATGTCAGGAGAAGATTGCTCTTTTTAGTCTTAACTTCTTTTACTGTAAACTTCTTATTCTTCTAATGATTCAACAGCTTCAGCTTCGGTGGGAATAGTATTATAGAGCCTGGCCTGAACTGTGTGACTTGGTCCAGCTGCCCTACAGCTTTCAGAACATGAAAATTTCCACCTTCTTCATTTTTTTCCATACTTTATTTCAGTGACCACCTGCCTCTCTCACAGCTATGCCCTCAATAACCCCACCACTGACCCTATGCCCCAAAAGGCTTTGTGATTTCCTTTCATCTGCTTAAGATTTTACTTGCAGCAAATCCACAGACATCACTCAGACGTTGCTAGTGACAGGGCAAGTGCCCAGTGACCACCACCGTTCTAAAAGCCGAAAAGGAAACTGTGGTTAAACGGCTACGAAGATATTTTTAGCTCAGGTATCAAGTGAAGGGATCTCAAGAGATTCACCCAGCAGAATGGGCAGCTCAGATAGTATCTGGAGGGGCGGGTTATTGTCACAGTTGCCACAGCTCTGCTCAGGAGGAGACATACCATGGTGGGCACATTATCCTGACTTTCACACAACGAAGCCTCCTTGGATGGCCACCTCGTCTCCCTCAGCAGGCTGGCAGAGACCTCTCCCACTGCTTTCCAGAGTCAGGAGCTGCTTCCCTGAGCTCTCAAGCTGTGCGGGGACAAAGCACAGGCTTTGCAGGCCACCCTCCTTGGCAGAGTGACCATGCCACTGGCCCTCTGCTGACTGTGCCAAGATGCAGCCTGCTCCTGCTGCTGCTTTGCGTAGGAGGGAGCAGAGGTTATGAGAAAGGCTTCGGTTTTAAGTTCAGCTTCCTTATCAAACAGCTCAGAAGTTTTGTTTTTTAAAGGCAGCATAACAGTGAAAGGCAGCCAGTGAAAGGCTGCATCTGCACTGAAGTGGTCACTAAACACAGTTATGTGTTGTGATATTATTCCCACTGCTGGAATAACTCTGCTCGGATGTTTGCTCACCTCTGTGTGTGTGCAACAGTAACTACTTCAAATCACTGCAGCCCTGGCTCACTTGGCACAAAGCTTCATTATCTAAAGTCTGTGGCACGTGAAGGAAAGGTATATTTAGAAATGTAGATGATGAAGTGAAAAAGAGATGCTGGGGCAGAAAAAGGCAGCGCAAGTAAGTTTTTATGATGTTTATGATTTTGAGAAGTAAGCTTGGGTAACTGTCCACCAGCTGCTCTTGACAAGATTATTAGGAATTTAAGGAACCCCAGGAGAGCTGGGTTGGAAGGCACCTCTGTAGATGATCCAGTCCAAGTCCTGTCCAGGCAGGGTCACCTGGAGCAGGTGGCACAGGAGCACTTCCAGGTGGGCTTGGAATATCTCCAGAGAGGGAGACTTCACACCCTCCCTGGGCAGATGTTCCAGAGCTCTGCCACCCTCTATGGGAAGAAGTTCTTCCTCATGTTGAGGTGTTTATGGGCATTGCTCCTTGTCCTCAGTATTTCACTCACAATTAAACGAAACCCTCGTATTTTCACAAGAAACATTTACATTAATCTCCTGCAGCACCACACATGCTCAAGGCAACTTTTGAACCAACAGAGAAATGGAACTGCACCTTTTCTAGGACGGGGGCAAAGCTGGCACAGGCCCTGAGAGCCACCCACTGCCATCTCCTGGAGGAAAGGTAGAAAAGAGGAGGGATGAGGAACCAGGGGAGATGCTCCATGGGATCTTTGCCAAACACCTCTATGCTCAACTCATACTTTTTACCAAAAAAAACCCCAAAAAGCTCTGATCCAAGCAGCAATATTTTCTGTTACTTTTAATAGACAATTCAATTTTTAAATTTGGCAAACCTCCATCCTCCTTCCCCAATTCCATAGTTTACTTTTACCCTGCACCACACACAGCCAAGGAGCTCCACACTGTTCTCTTCAGCCAGCATGCTCACTCTCAGGTGGGTTTAATGCACATGCTGACATTAGAGTCACTTTTTTTTTTTTTTGTATTTGTGTTAATGGAGAAAATAACTTTTCAGCCTCGTTATTTGGAGGACTGAGCTGTGAGGGCAGAAGCTGACTCAACCCAAAATCTGGTCGTGCAATGCCCACACACCACAGCACGGAAATGCTGCTCTGCGCGGGTTATTGCATCCATGGTTTTGATCCAAAATTAATGACAGTTGAAAATATGAACCTCTGCTAAGCTTCCACCCTAGGAAGAACAGGATATGACATTTATAAGCAAGTAAAACTAAAGCAGAAGACAATAACTGAGTGTTTTTCACCATTCAAGCCCTTCCTGTGGTTACAGCACAACCTGCCTGGGGAAAGGGAGCCAGTTCTGTCATGGTTCAAAATGCCCACATTTCAGCTGGGACATTTCTTCCAGTTTTGCTTGGCTGTGGAGCCACCAGTACAGAGTAACTCCTGCCAGCACAGAATTGAGATCCCCAGAATTTTCCAGGAGATTTTAGCCATGCCTAGAAATTAGATTCACTTAGAAAGAACCCCGAGAAATCAGTCAACAAAGTCCAAATAAAAAACAAAATGCACATGTACATTCCAGCTCCTGCTTTGTAAGCATTTAGAGGGAGATGTAGATTACATATATGACAGGCCATCATGTCACCCTGATTAGCAGGACTACAAATCCAGTTTCCATACTGAAAAACATCCTCACAGAACCCACTGTGGCTGGCACTGAAGTTTACAGAAACCGAAGACATCTTTGAGAAAATCTGATTTATTCAAGGATCTCTGTATAGATTTAAGGCCTTACCTTTGAGGTAAGAGACTTGGAAAAGTTTGGCTGTAAAAAATAAAGCTCATTGTCACATTTCCCCCCGGATTAATTTGCAAATTAATTTGCAAAAGTTACTCTGTAACTTGATGTAGGAAGGAAGCTCTTCTAAGGCCTCTGTAATGACATGGCACAGCAGGAAGATGAAGCTGGATTAATTTGCAAATTAAGCTTCCTTCCTACATCAAGTTACAAAGTACTACACACGGTTATGGTACTCTCTCGTGCCAAAACGTAAAAGCTCATTACATACATAATCACCATCATAAAACATTTAGCAAATAACTTATTCACCTACTGTACACAGCACTGAGCTGAATAATAAAAGCCAAGAGGATTTATTTTCTTTAAATATTATACCAGTTGCTGAAACAGCATTAAAAGCTTTTCAAGGCAACGAAGCAAGAGGTTGGATTATTGCTCCGTGCTGTGACTTGGGCAGAAGAAACACACAAATAAATTGAATTAGATCTGCCTGATGCTTGTGGTCTCCGGGCTGCAGCTCCTCATGGAAGACCCTAATGGCCTGTAGGACTGGGACACGGTAACTGGGATTCTCTCCCAGTAAAGACAGACTCCTGGAAACACCTCCCTATTTCCCAGCTCACAACGCCTGTAAAGCAATACCAGGCAGTAGCAATGCAGCTTTACAATATGAGACACCAAAGCTATTTCCATTTAAATAAGTACCGGAGGAAAATGCTTTCAGGCATTAATTATTGAGGAAGGATTCAGCTGGCCTCTGGAAATTTCCACTTAAGACAAAATATTAACATATTTTCTTCTCTTTTTAAAGTGCAGCTGGTTCATTACCAGGAGGATGCAGAAGGAAGGAATACTGAGTAGAGCTATGCACATCAAAAAGTCACAAGAACTGCATGTAACTTTGAAAAGAACCCCCTTGGGGTGACTTTTAGGGGATTTTTTTCCCCCATTCAGGACAGACTATCAAGTTTCAGTATTACGTCTATTTGGACCTCTGCTTTTTTTTGATTTTCTGAGTCACTCCAAACTGCCTTAGTGAGCTTTCCAGTGCCTGTGCTGGAAGAGAGGTCTACACTCCTAACACAATGCAGCTGCCTCTTCCAGGCTGAGGAACCCCAGGCCACTGAGTCACCCCTTACCGAGAAGTCACGGCGTGCCTCTGGCCACGCATCCCATGGGCACCTCTGGAGCCTCTGGAATGCTGCACACACAACTGCACGCACTGCTGGAGCTGCAGGCACACCAGAGGATGCACAAACAGCAGGAATCTAAACAGGAGCCCCAGGGGCCACTTCTGATCCACCTCCTTTCCTTCCACACTGACCTACACCATGGTCACCCTCCTAAGGCACAGGTTTTCTAGTGTTATAACCAAATGATAATGTTCTTCCTCCTGATGTCGTGGGAATTGTCAATCACACCCCTCCTCAAACAGCAGAACTGAAGTGGAAGACACAGCCAAAGGAGTGGTTTGCTGCCATCCCCTGCTCTCTGACAGTCCAACCATAGTTCCCATCTGATTTTTACTGGTAAGGAAAGACTGTGTTAAATACTGGAGGATCTGTCTCCTGCCTTACTTATTTAAGAAAAATGGTTGCTGGGGAACTAAATGACCTTACACATCTGTAGGGAATTTCTGCATGTCTATTCCACTGCTAACTCTCAATGTTAAGCTTTGTTTTCCCAATTCATCATAAACAGCCTCCCTTTTTTAACATTATTAATGACCGAGAGTTTCTATCTGTCACACAATTTAGCTTAAATGCTTCCAGGCTGCTTCTCTTCATTTCAGGGGTTTGGCCTGAAGTTGCCTCTGCATTTCACCATCCTCAGATGGGTCCTCTTACCAGCTCTGCTCATTTCCACTCTCTCCTCATGAGAACCTCAGTGCATGCTGATGGGTATTCTGCAATACCTTGAAGCAAGTTGGACACCTGACTTCTCTAAGAGATGCAAGCCATGATGGTACAAATGAAAATATAACTTAGTCTGGGGTTTTTTAATTAAATCTGCAAAGAACGATTCCCTTATGGAGATGATTCCTTACAGGAAATACCTTATCAGCCACTCAATCTACTCTGCTTCCACCACAGGAAAGTACGGACCAGTATGAAAGCAAAGAAGGAAATAAAATGCAGCAAAGAGCAAATCCCAAAGAGAAAAGGGGTTTGAAGTCAGTCGGTATGAAAGGCTAAGAGAATTGGGATTGTTCAGCCTGGAGAAGAGAAGCTTCAGGGTGACCTAATTGTGGCCTTCCAGTGCCTGAAGAAGCTACAAGAAATATGGAGAGAGACTCTTTCCAAGGGATGGAGGGACAGGACACAGGGAATGGCTTCCACTGCCAGAGGGCAGGGATAGATGGAATATTGGGCAGGAATTGTTCCCTGGGAGGGTGGGGAGGCCCTGGCACAGGGTGCCCAGAGAAACTGTGGCTGCCCCTGGATCCCTGGCAGTGCCCAAGGCCAGGTTGGACATTGGGGCTTGGAGCAGCCTGGGACAGTGGAAGGTGTCCCTGCCCATGGCAGGGGTGGCACTGGATGAGTTTTAAGGTCCCTTCCAACTCCTTAATGTTCTATGATTTTATAACAATCCTGAAGCCCCTGAGGAGAGCAGAGCTGCAGTAAGACGTTTTTCCCCATCTGATAAAGTTCTGTTCTCTCCCTTGTGAGCTGAAAGTCCAATAAATATTGAATCCTGTTGTTCATGTCACCACCTGCTGTGGAATGTGACCCCTGATTAAAAGGCAAAAGGATCAGGATGAGAAAGTTACCAGTGAGAAAGGGAGGAAAGGCACTGGCACAAAGATATGCCAGCAGTGCTAGAAAATTCCCGACAAATCACACACAAATATTTGCAAAAAAAAAAGAAAAAAAAAAGGACTAAATTATATTTGGAGAAAATCTGTGATTTTCTACTGTTGGGAGAAATCTCTTCATCATGAGCTTAAACATTGAATCTATTTAAATGTAATTTAAACTCCCAATGAGGCTTTCAAGCCAATGCTTCCAAAGGCATACAAATTATTTCAGAGGGTAAGCTCTTATCCCACGAAGGCAATGCCAATAGAACTGTGCTTGGTTTGTTTGATACCTGTAAGACAAGCAGGAGGGAGGTGCAGTAGGTTTAAAGGGAAGACAGAAAGGTATAAGGTAGAGAGGTGCTCAGAGAGGTGACACAAAGCAAAGACACTCATTTCCCTCCTCAGCACCAGAAAAAACAAAGATTTGCTTACTACAGTCCACCACAACCAGGCCTGTGCAAATACAAAACTCTGCTGTCTGGCACCAGAAGCTTTCTCATTATCATCTTTTGCCTAATCACATCCAATAGGTCCCTGTCTCAGGCTTTAATTCACCCCAAACACTTTTTAAAAGCAGCCAGTAATTGTGGCTGCCTGCCTTACCAGTGCTTCAGGGGGTTATGGGAAAGGAAATAAAGCCATAAACTTTATTCTTTCAAGAGGAAGATACAACTTTTCTGAAGAGAAAAATTATGAAACATAGTATCTAAGGAGAAAGTTTATTTTTAAACGGTTTCTGTGCTGTAATAATTAGTTCAGGAGAATTTGGGACATGCAGTTTCAGAAATCCTCATCCTGAGATAAAGCTACATAACACTGGAGCATCACAGGGCTGGGGATCTTTGTAATTACGTCACATCATCTACAAATCCAAATTTGGATGGAATTTAAAGTTTAACATTCATAATATTTTGTACATGATGGTAATAAAAAAAATCAAATCCATTTACTTTCATCTGAGAATTACCTAAGCAGCCTTATAAAGCAAATCCTCTTGCTGGGGAAGAAGAATCTACTGGGCAATGGAGCATGCCAGGACTTCACAACTGCCAGCCTGGACAGATATTTCCTGCAGGAAGAAATTCTCATCCATCAGATCTTTTACAATTTCCGTGACTCTCATCTTCTCTAGAAATGGCCCTGACAAACCATTCCTTTTTTAAACTCACACCAAGTTCTGCTCGGTTTAACATGAATAACATGTTAAACACAATAAACCTCCTCACATAAATAAAGAGACCAGGATATAAAATGCCACTTAGGATTACACATGCCACACTGACACTATCCATAGACAGTGCACACACAAGCTTTGGGGCTTCTATTTTATTCTGGGTTTTTGGTTTTGTTTTGTTTTAATCAAATATGTCATGGCTATATTTCTTTCTGGGTTCTTCTGGGGGGGGGTGGTGGTTTGGGTTTTTTTGTTTGTTTGGGTTATTTTGGTTTGGGGTTTTTTTTTGTTCTCTGCAGCTGAATTAGTTCTAGACTTTCTGGGCCTTTCCTCCCAGAAGTTCTAATAAAGCAAAGACTGAAAAGCTGAAACAAAGAGTTTTATCCTTTTACTATTTTTAGAAGCCCATTTGAATTCTTATGTGCATATTTCAGTAACTAAAAGGGCAAGGGAGAGGGGAAAACATAATTTCTGATGTGTTCCAACACTGCAAATGGAAGTATCTGAAGTGGATACAAAGGGATAGGCAGGAGAGAAAAGGGAAGAAACTGCGACTGGATTAAAGCGCAGGGAGATAAGCAAAAGGGCAGATGAGAATCAAGGCAGTATGTACAGAAGAAATATAACATTAAAAACAAGGCAATAAGACAGAAGGAAAAGACAATGGAAAATAAGAGTAGAGGTAACAGATTTACAAAAAAAAAAAGTTTAGGAAAAACTAGTTTTGCAAAAGAAAGTGAAAGATTAATCAAGAGAAACCTGAACTAAATGAGGAAAACACAGAACTGAGGTTTTCAGAAAGAGGCAGACCAGAAGGAAGGCTCACAACTGAGATTAACAGACACTTCTGTGCACTCCCATGCCAGATGTTGTCTCCCTAAATTTAGAAGAAACAATGGGATGAATCCTTTTACTGAATTTGCAGGGTGTTTTATTTTCGATTACGTGGTTTAAGAATTAAAGTTGCCTCGGCCGGTGCTAAATGTCTGAAAGTCTCTTTAAAGATTTCCACTGCAACTGCTTAGAAGAATCATCCAGAGATCTGCTGTTCTCCTCCCAAATATGCTGTGTGTGTTTTATTTACTCTTCTGAACTCTGGAACCATACCAAAAAAAGATCCCTTTACCAAAAGTATCTTTAAAAGTTATTATATTCTGTAATTGAATGCTCAGCACCACCACGAGGCCCAAGCAAGTTCTGAGTTCATTCTACCTTTTCAGAAAAGGCTGAGACAATAAACAACCCAACCTGAAAAATTATTCAGGTCCACCAGGAGATGAGAAATGCTAAAATACACTAAAAATACAATAAAGGCAGAGATTTTTAAGGCCAGTTGGACAGGGCTTGGAACAACCTGGTCTCATAGAAGGTGCCCCTGCCCATGGCAGGGGGTTGGAATGGGATGATTTTTAAGGTCCCTTCAAACCCAAACCATTCTGTGAATTCCTGACCCTATGAAATGGGTGAGGAGCTGTCAGTGGGTATTTTTACTGGGTTCCTGCAGAGATTGGTAAGAAGCTTAAAAGTGTACAAACAATTTGATTGTTGAAAAATAAATGGCAATGAAAATTTGCTAATGGCACAAAGTCTGCCTGAGTGGGCAACCCTGCATGATCTGTACTTTCCATGCAGGAAGCTGGAGTACCAAGGAGGAGGAGAGTTTAAATTTCTCTACAGTACTCATCAGATGCATCCTGGAATGACAAATTCTGACCTGAAAAAGGAGTTGGAGAGAAAAGATGTCTGAGAGATGGGATAATTAAGGAAGCTCAGCACTTCTCCAGACAGAGAATTCCCACCACTAAGAGTATCAGCCAGCTACAGAAAAACACTTCTAGAGCCAATAACTGGAAAGAAAAGTTTTCAAAAGCAGGTGGTTAACTAGCAGGTGTTCCATCTTTAGTGGTTTCTGCAAACCCTGAATAAATGTCTCTACTGAGGTGCCAGAGGGGAACCTACACTTGGTTTATTGGCATCTAAGTGACGAGGCACAACAGAATGTGAAGCAAGGGATGGCCTGTAATATGTCAGTGAACAGCCACTGATCAAATGATCTCTCAAACTTTAAACAATTTCTGAGACCCGTGCAAAGTCTCTCCTGTCATATCAGCAGCCTAAAGGGGCTCTAAGAGAGCTGGACAGAGACTTTTCACATGGGTATGGGGTAACAGGACAAGGGGGGATGGCCTTAAGTGAAGGAGGGAAGGTTAAAATTAGATATTCGGTTTAGATGAGATACTAGGAAGTAGTTCTTACTCTGGAGGCATGGGGGGAGCACCCTGTCTGCCTCACCCTCCTGCACCAGTCTGGATGTGAGCCAAGATATAAACACAGCTTCCTCACTTACAGCCCTGTATCTAAGGTAGATCGGTGACACTCCCTTAATTCACCTCTCAGCAAACTGGGATTGTTCAGCCTGGAGAAGAGAAGCTCTGGGGTGACCTCGTTGGGCCTTCCAGGACCTGAAGGAGCTACAGGAAACATGGAGAGAGACTCTTCCAAGGGATGGAGGGACAGGACACAGGGAATGGCTTCCCAGTGCCAGAGGGCAGGGATGGATGGAATATTGGGCAGGAATTGTTCCCTGGGAGGGTGGGGAGGCCCTGGCACAGGGTGCCCAGAGAAACTGTGGCTGCCCCTGGATCCCTGGCAGTGCCCAAGGCCAGGTTGGACACTGGGGCTTGGAGCAGCCTGGGACAGTGGAAGGTGTCCCTGCCATGGCAGGGGTGGCACTGGATGGGCTTTGAGGTCTCTTCCAACCCAAACCTTTCTGTGATTATCAAACTTTAGCATGTCCAGCTCCCAGGTCAGGCTTTCAAACTAAGCATGTTCGCTTTCTGATTTATTTTTTTCATTTCTTTCAACTTCTCTCACTAGCATACAAAATATAATATTTAATTTTTCAGACATGGTGAAAGCAGCTTAGAATTTAAGGTGACTCTTTAACTCTGGATTAAAAGAAACCCAAACAAAATAAACCAAAACCAAACCCCCCTCCCCCCCCAGATGCTGCAAAATAAAACTGATACCGCTGTAACCACATGAAAAATACTATTATGATTGGTGCAAAAACAGCATTTCTAGTTTTGAACAGTTGCACGATATAATCAAAGCTCTCTGACAAAAACTGCCAGAGAAAAAAACCTCTTGCAGCCCCACTCTCCAGCGCTAGCATTGGAAACTACTTATTTTCAACAAATCCCTTCATTCTGTGGAACTTGTGCTTGTCACAATGGCAACAGAAACCCATTAAGTGAGTGGTCCAGGCTTCCAGGGTATTAGGTCTCTTGCCTGGATCAAATTGTGTATGTCTAAATATAATCCAGAATAAGCAGCTAAATGTTATCACATTCACAGTAAATAACAGCAGAGCTTTTTAACTCAAATAGCCAACCCAAAACAGGAAACTTTTTCTGGAGGAATAAAAGCACCAGGAAAACCTTGCTGTGTTTCAGAGCATTCTGCTGAAATCCTACTGGCACAGGTTCTGGCCCTACAGAAATCTTTGAACAACCAGTTACTGAGGGGAAAATCAATTACAGCTCAGTCCCTTCTGCAGGAAAACTGCAGGGATTTTCTCACCTGACTAACCAGAGGCCAGAAAAAACCCAGACCATCCAAAAAAAACCTAACAACCCAAGAGAACAATGAAAACCTGTCCAGTTATCTGAAAATAAGGTTTCCACAAATCATGTCCTGGGCTGCTCTGTTAGTTCATACATAATGCACTTCCCTCATTAAAAGATGTTTCTGACTTTGGCCTCTGGCTGAAAATAGAGCACAGCAGGACAAGTGTATCCTAAACACGTGGAGAAGTTGCAGTTTTGCTTGGCATTAACACACTGTCCCTTCGTACACTTGTTCTGATTTACAGGAAGGTTATTAACAGGCAGGAATTCTCTCTTCTGCTGTTTGAAATCCATCAGGCACTAAAGTCCCAGCCCTAAGTGAGGTTTTTTTGCTTTTCATCACACAAACAATAAGATGCATCAGTATTCAAATTACATCAAATGACAGAATGACCACAATGGATATTTCATGGTTAAAAATACCCTAAGCAACGCAATCAACATCAGCCCCTTCAACAGGCATTATTTATAGGACTGCAAACTCTTCTTTTTATAAATAAAGATTTCATCTATATGATCAAAGAAAGATTTCTTTGCAGTCATACTTTAAAAAAAAAAGTTTTTTAAGTTCAGAAAACACTTAAAGAATGAAACTTTCCTAGTCCAAGTTCCAGCCTGCAGCAGATTTTACAGTTGAGTAATAAACCCTTTTAAAATATGTTTTATTATGGAAATACTGTCAGAGCCTTAATTAAAGCAGGCACCACAACAGTGGAGCTGCTTACACAACAAATGGGCTCTGCAGAGCACACCAGGACCCCTGAGCTGGGCACAGAGGGCTCTTCTCCCATCCCACCCTTTCCAATGGATAAAGCCCTGGGAATGGGATTCCTGGGCTACCCTGCTGCACTCCCCACGGAGCAGCACCGGCAGAGACATGGCAGCACCCAGTGACCCCACAGAGCCAGGAAACCTCCGATGTGCACACACCTCCCAAAACACCATGGAGCCGCTGCCGCCTGCAAAGTGAAAAAAAGACCTTCAGGTCTGAGATTTAATTTGGCTCTGGCTCAAATCTGCAGCATAGATCACGAAGAATTAAGCTCCCCATGTCAGCAATATTTCATATTTTCCATGAAGGGTGAAATCCTGGCTTCACCAAAGTAATTTCTGCCCACAGCTTCAGAGACTGACTTTTACCCAAAGTAAATTGGAGAATCACCTGTTCACTAGAAAAAAAATACAGGCTTTTAGAAAAATGATGCTTTATGACAAAAATTTGTTATATGCTGGTAAAATGGGTCAAGACTGAGAGTCTGGTAAATGCAAAAACCACCTCAGTATCCTTCTATCCAAGAAATTCAGAATATGTGTGTAAAACACATTGAGGGTGCCTATTCCTAGCAGGAATGTTCCCAGCACACAGAGCCTCCCATCCTTCTGCAGCCTTCATTCCAGCGTGTGCACCATGTGTCTAGGTTTAATCCCACAGTTCCCTATCCCAAGGCGAACAGGATTCTTTCCCAGTCAGTTATGTTAATTGCAAAAGAACTTGCCTGTCCCTGGGGAAACTGTGGGAAGATCCTGCAAGGCCACACCAGGGATTCCAGCCACATCCTCAGCGTCACTGCAAACTGCAGGGGAGGAGGGAGGAAAGGGGCTTCTGCCTCCAGGTTTAAGGAACACTGGCTGTGCCAGGAGCCTGCTGTGAGGAAGAGGCTGAAGGTTCTTCAAACAGATGATGTTTGCTTTGGGGGTTTTTCTGGGTACAACACAGGCACAGTCTCCCCTCAATTTCTGCAAATGCCCCCATTACCAACTTCTTTTTGTACTTGGTCTTCCCCCCCCCAAAAACCCATCAGGACTGTGCAGGACAGCAGGTATATTATGACAAGAAAAGCAGCCATGTAAAGTACACCTTCACGTGACTTAAATCCAGGTTTATCCAGTGAAAGAAATGTGGTGCTGCCACATGCAAGGAGCCCTGGTCAGGAACACACGAAGGGTTTTGGAAACCACGCCTGCAGATGAAAAGCTCACCGACTGTGCTCTATCCAGCCCACACAGAGAAGGGCAAGGAACAACTTAGTCCCACAGGGATTGCGTAAGTCTGGGAAACAAACATTTGATAGAGGGCTTTTCACTCCAGTCAACACAAGCCTAGCAAGACCTAATAGCCAGCTAAATCTAGGCTTCTCTCAAGGCAGGATTTGAAGGAAGAGATAAATCAATCAAAGGCAAGGAATGGAAGACCTCTTGCCCTTCCCAAAAGCTGAAAAATCACAAGGCAGAGCAATCCCCACTAAAACATACCAAGCATCCTTCGGCTCATCCCTCACTGAAAGTGTTTATGCCAAGACTGGATGTTTCTTTCCAGATTGGCCCCAATTAAAACAGTCTTAGGGCCTGCAGGGGACTGTTTTATCTGGTCAGAGTGGTCCCTCTGGGCTCTCTAATCTGTAATCTAGTTTCCAATCATGGAACAGCACTGCTATGTGCTCTCCTTGGTTCCATCCTTGAAAGTGTCATGTGGTGCAGGATGTGGCAAATAAAAGCACATAGCACTTATTTTTAAAGCTGGCTGGGCTGAGATAGGGAGGAAGGACTATTTGTGGGTGGTTTAGATGAATATACTATATTTAATTCATGGCATTCATCAGATGACACAGCAAGAGGCACAAAACAATGATCAAACAATTAAAATTTACTGAGAAAATGCAGTAATTCTACTTGTTTGGAACAGCTAAGGATGGCCAGCTTCTCAGCCAGCCACGAGATTTTCGTTTTCCATTCATCAGTTTCCCCCCAAAGCCTGGCAGTGAAATACATATTTATTCACACTGGGATTGGTGACATCATATTTAACAACATACCAGATCTTCCTGTCCCACTGACAAATTCTGGTGTGTAAAATGGGAACAGAACTGAAAAAATAACCCTGTCTGAGCATGGGCTCTCAGCATTGAACTGGTCCCAGCTTGCTTCCCATCACTTTGAATTTTTGGTGTATTTGCCAGAGTGGAGGTGGCCAAGTGGCTCTTTTACCTGCCCCACACTGTCAGGCCACTCAAAAATTTTGGTTGGATTTTTATGATAAATAATAATAGTAAATCTACCTAGCCCAAGAAAGCTTTTTTTTTTTTTCTCCAGGAGTGCCGTATTCTCTCTCCAATTCTTCACACAATCAACAGATAAAACAAGGTCTTGCATGTTTCCTTGAAAAGAACTCCATAATTAGAAAGAAATTTGACTGATGCAAAGTTAGCTCAGTGTAAAACTGCAGGAATGGTGAAACAATCAAAATCACTTGTAAAAACAGACAAAACTAAACATTTGCTCGTGTTTATCCAATGGGACTCCAGAAAAGAAACATTAATGAACATTTTAATAGGACATTTCACAGCCTAGATAAAAACTATTAAAAAAACCCCTAATTCCAAACCTCGGGCAACTTAGGAGTTTAAATGAAAACACTGAGCAGTCTCCTACTTTTTATATGATAAGCAAATCTGTTTATTAAATATCAAGTGCCCAATTTTCATTCCACAGGACCTGTATGTATAATTACTCTGAGTTTTTCTGGAAGGCAGCACTACAGGGACAGACATTCTTTTAAACCACTGATGTCTGTGCTTCATGAGTTTCTGAGTGGGAGCTCCTTTAAAATGAACATGAAAGAACTAAACACACATAAAGAGCATATTCACAGCCAGACAAACAATAAATAGCTCAACGAGGCCAGACTGTGATATTACAGCAAAGACTTGTCTAGCATGTGTGCATGTTATTTAAAAGTTCAAAAAGTCACATACATTTTTAATAAGCCAAAAATACACATTATGAGTTCATTACTGCTGAGTCTTCAGAGCAACAGCTTAGTGGACTGCAATAATAATCCAAGCTGGAGTTTATGAAGTTCCATGTCTTTTTTTGCACGACAGATTTCAGCCTCATGCAGCTCTATAACCAGACAATTCCCACTCTCTGCTCGCTCAGCCTGGGATTCCCATGAACTGTGAACTTCCTCCACCGTAACCAAGAGAAACTGAATACAGAAGTTATGCAAATCACTCCCCAAAACACATATATGTGCCTCAGAAAGAGAAAATTAAAATAAAAACCCTACTGCCATTCAAATTCTGCATTATTGTTTTCTCTCACTTCAGCCAGGAAAACAGAAACAGCCTGATTGCTTTGTGGTGAAGTTGTGATGCATTTAACAAATTTCCATGGTCCCTGCAGTAGATTTCAGGCCCACGAGATGTGTTCATGTTGCATAAGAAATTCCACAGTTTTGGAAAAAAGCTCCTGAAAACAGAGAAGTGCAAACATAGCTGTTTAACCACCCTAAGCCCCTGTTTAAAATAAATCCAGTTTGTTACGTGAGGGAAGGAAGGAGGAATGGCAGCATCACCCCAACCACATTTCCTCCAGAGAGCTCTGTGTGGGGAGCATGGAAATGTGACAGGCAGGAGAGAATTTGGGTTATTTGCACTTCCGAAACCTGGGACTCAGGCCAGCCAGGGAGGGTCTGGCCCTGTGATCCTGCTGTCCCAGGCTTCCTGGAAGCCTGACTGGGAAGGGATTTTTTTTTTTTTTTTCGTGGTCAGGGCTCCCTTTGTCCCTCTGTCCCACAGACCTCACCTTTCTGGGATATTTGAGAAAAACCTCCACAGCCCAATCTTCCTGGTGGTTACAAAGATTACAAAGACAGCTCACTAACATATCCCCTGATAAAGTTACCAGCTTCCAAATTAAAGGTGTTAAACTCCTAAGGAAAACAAAGTAACTGCTGAGTTTTATAAAACCATTCTGATAAATACCCAGTGATGCACCTCTCCTACCGAGCCAGGCTGGGAGAGCTGGGGGTTTTCACCAGGGAGACCTCAGACTCCCTTCCAGGGCCTGAAGGGCCTCCAGAAGAGCTGGAGAGGGACTGGGGACAAGGGCTGGAGGGACAGGACACAGGGAATGGCTTCCACTGCCAGAGGGCAGGGATGGATGGGATATTGGGAAGGAAATGTTCCCTGGGAGGGTGGGCAGGCCCTTGCACAGGGTGCCCAGAGAAGCTGTGGCTGCCCCTGGATCCCTGGCAGTGTCCAAGGCCAGGTGGGACACTGGGGCTTGGAGCAGCCTGGGGTAGTGGAGGACTGGACTGCAACCAGCAGCCTCCTGTGCAGGACTCAAGGATGTCCCTGTCCCTTCCAAGCCCCATTTGAGTGTGGCAGCCTGCAGAGCTCAGTCTGAGCAAGCCTCAGACTCCAACAGCCCCAGGATGTCTGCCAGACAGAGATGCTGTCTGTCAAGCCAAGTCACCAGTGCCACTGTGACCTGTAGGCCATGACATCGCTGCTCACCTAAATCGTGGAGGCTGTCTGGGTTTTCTTTTCAGCTGGTCTGAGAGGTCTCAGCAATTAAATATATTTACCTTTTCTGCCTTATTTTCAACTGTGTAGGAGACCTGCCTGGAGTTTTAACTCAACAGCTCTCCAGGGTACCTCCCCCTAGTTGTTATGAAATATAAAAAGGTATCTAGAAGCATTGGAAGAGCTGTAAATTACACTAAACCCCTGATTTTAAATTTTCTATTAAAACTTGCACTTGGCTTAAATTAGCGAAAAGAGTCCATCTGCCCCTGACTTACAAAATGTACTCTTACATGAGGGATATCTGTGGTAACATAGTCTCAACTATTTCATGTTTTCATATCAACCAATAACATAAATGTGAACACTTAGAATCACAGAACCATTTAGGTTGAAAAAGGCCTCCAAAATCAAGTCCAGCCTGTGACTGAGATCTCCACCTTGTCAATGAATAGAATTCTTTTAATTCCAAGGGGAGGAATTTGAGACACAGCTTTCAAACTGACTGTGGGCAAGACTACAAAACTCCAAAACCTGACCAGTAGAGGTGATTCAGGCTACCTGGAACACCACAGGCTTTGCTAAACAGTTCTTGACACGCAACTGATGGTATTACCAACAACTGAAAATTAAGTTTAAGGCACTCCCAGATAACATTGCTGCTGCTTTCAAGCTAACATCAAGTTGTGCACACATGATGGAGGGAACAGTAAGGCAGCTCAAAGTTCTCATTACTTGCCCAAACAGGCCTGCATTTAAAGGCTGCATGAATAAATCCGATGCTGAACTTTCGGCTGTTCAGCTCCTTCTAAAGTGAAACCTCCATTCTTGATGTGACCTGATCACTGGATTGTTCACTCAGTCCCGTGGATTCACTCCAAAATTTAATGCATTCACTTCAGAATTACCTAAAGTTGAAGCTTGCTATAATCACATCTGGTTTAGCCTACAGCTGTGCCTTACCAACTTGAATAAAAGAATGAAAACAAGGCACCAGTGAAAACTAAAGCCACAGGTGGAGCTCACCTTCAAAATACTGAGCTGGATTCTCCCTGCTCATCATTCCTGTGCTACCCAGCTAAAGCCATTAGCACTGTTTATTGTAATAGTGTGAGTTTTAAGGAAGGACTTTATTTCAAATGGTCTGCTAGGGATAAGCAATAGACAATTTATTATCTATCTGAACAGAAAAAAAAAAAAAAGTAGTATTAGTTCCCAAATCAAAACATGAAATTTTAAAAAAATATCACTTCTAGCATGCTCCATATATTGGGATTGCCTGAATAAAATTTAGCAAAGAACTGACAGCATTTCCCCTTGCTATACCCCACAAACTATGAAAAATAACACAACACTAATCAAAATCAGATAAAACTTTGCAGAAGATATTTTGGGGTTCTTGGACAGTAAGAGGCCTGAATAAGTCAGAAGAAAAAAAAAAAAAAAAAAAAGCTTTTGCACAGCTTCCAGAATGCTTAATCCCCTGTGATGGTTGTGCACAGGAACACACAAGATATGAGGAAGTCACAAATCATGGAGCGAGCATCTCCAAACGTTGCACAAGATTTCTAATCCTAAAACAATCGGTGACTCACGACTTGTAGCCTCAGTGAGTGAAACTGCTGACATCAAAACCAGTGCCAGGGGTGAGCTGGCATGATAATTACACACATCTACTTTCAGCTAGCCAAATGCCTCCCAAAAATAGAACCAGGGATATGATGCCTAATTAGAAGTGTCTGAATTACCAAGATTCCTAATTTTGAAAAAAAAAAAAGAACATTATTTATGACAACTCAGCAGAAGGTTTCCATTCCACTGTAAGTCTTCTAGTAAAATATTCAGAGTATTGATAGTGAAATTAAGGACTGATCTTACAAAAAAATTCCTGACTGGCAGTTTTGCCTTTTGCTCAGAGAGGAAGATTTACAACTAACTGGTTTTTAGGATATGTTTTAGGTGCTCTGCAATGAATGCACATCGCACAAAGGATTATCTGTAAAGATGAGACACACACTATAAACTGCACTGAGAGGTTTTCGAGCACAATCCAGCATGTTAATGAGCAATTAATTAGCATGCATTTGTAAAAACATGCTAAAATTTAGGGCTGGCCATTTTACACATAACTACACCTGTGCAGCACTGGTTTACTTCCTACACTAGAAAACAGCAGAAAATGCAGAATTGTGTGCAGAATGCAGAAATCAGTGCCCATCTAGAGATGCCTCTGGGAGGTCAACACATGTTCAAATTAACTTCCCCAGTGAGAACCTCATCCTGCATCCAAGCTTTGCAGCCTTCTGCGTTAAAAACACTAAATTTCCACAAAGCTGAGTTTATTCTCCCTAATTTTCTGAGATCCCCAGGGCTCCCGTTTCCAGTAGTCCACATTCCTTCTTTTATTATCTTTCTGACTTTGGTACTAATTAACACAGGTGGCATTTCCTCTGCTTTGTGTAGCATCTCAGGATACTCCAGGATAGCCACAGGCTCATCACCCTTCCAGTACATAAAAGCGGAAGAACAAAACCTCTCGTTTGCTAAAGGGACTTGTTAACAGCAGCCACTGTGCACAGTTCACCTCAGCTTCCCAGGCACTCCAGCCCCCAGCGAGCTATTTGATTTAATGCTTCTTTAGAGATCACTGTTCTCCACAGCCTTAAATATCACTACCTTTGAAAAAAATTCTCGTAAAGTTTTAAAACTCAGTCAAGGCACAGCACTTGCACCGCCCTGAAATGAATATTTTTACATAGCAAAATGAAGCATTTTTGGTACCAACTGTTCCCACAGAAAGGGAACACTCAATCCAATTTCCCCAAACGGAAAAAAAAAAAAAAAAAGGCAAGGAAAGACATTTTTAGATCATACAAAAATACAAAGAACTGATATAACCCACAAGGAAGTGTGGCTTGTGTGTACCACTATTAATCTATCTTGACTGAACAATATATATATTATTTTTTATTTCGCTCTTCCGCCTCCATTTTTTGTTTGCTGTTGAGGACAGATAAGTGCTCCTGGCAGTATTTTGGCACAGGCATTTCACCGAACAGTAGCTATTGTAATAGCAAAAAAAAAAAAAAATCTTAGTCCCTCAGGTTTTGAGAATTTAAGTTTGTGCTCATTAGACTGAAAGGTCTCTAATTCCAGGTTCATGCTGGAAAAACAACTGTTCATGGAATGACAATAAACATTTTCTCTTGTAGGGAGTGCTAACCCAGTCAATGAGGGGGTTTAAAACTCAGACTAAATCCTGTAAGCTTCTGCCAATCCTGTGCTGTGAAGGCAAACATCAGGCAAGACGAAGAATCCTACTCCTGGATGGTCTTTAAGATCCCTTCCAATCCAAACCATCCTGCAGTTCTGTGATTTTGCCAACATCAAGCCATGGCTGTTCAGCACTGGCAGCATCAAAATAACCCTGGAAAGCAGGGTGCTGTAACAACCATCCAGTGATAAACCACTCCCTGCACTGGGAATCTTGCAGGGATCGAGGGCAGAGACTAAGATTAAGAAATGGATGGGGAGTTCTTGCCATAACAATGTGAAAAGCAAAAGAAAAAATCTGACATGTTAGGAGTTTTCACATGGAGAAATACAGAAGGGACTTGCTCATCCTAGTAAATATTCCAAATTACGGTGTGCACATTCTCTTTTCAAAGGGATTTTTCAAATCAGTTTGCAGCTGTGTCATCTTTTGTACCAGCTTTGTCAGGGCTACTAAATTAGTTTTTTTTATTTACTCTGAAGTGTCTTTTTAGGGAAGATTTAGAACTGTGCCAAGAAACAAAACTGCTAAATCTTCTCAGACATGACGGTATCTTAAATAACTGTGTCGCTGTGCCTTTGATCATTTTAAGGGTATAAGCTTGGCACTGCTGCTGAGAGAAGTCATCCCCTCTATTAGTTCAGCAGATCCTGCACAGAGAAAACAGAACACACTCTGAGGCTTACTAACCTCCGCTTCTGTTATCAAGTTGAAATAGAAGCTGTAATTGGCAAACTAAGGATTAATTGAGAGCAATTGCTCCCACTGTAACTTGATTGTGTTAATCAAGTAACAGTTTGGGGGGGAAAAATAAGAAAAAAAAGATGGTTACCAGTAACTATCTTTCTCTTCTGCAAAGCTAATACATGCATTACCTTCCTCTTTGCTAAAACCTTTTTACTACACAGGCATCCACTACTTTTTCTTTCCAACTGACTGAAATCCTGCCTGTGGAAGCACAGCTGTGACACAGGTGACATTCAGGTTTTGGAGGACTTTAATTTAGCTACTTGTTTTCTAAGGGGGAGAAAAAAATCAACTTCTTTTTGTCCCCACCTTCAGCTGGATTTTTTTATCCCCTTACTACTCTCAGTAGCTCTGCAAAGCTAATTTCCTTCGTTCTTCTGGCTTTCTAGGATAAAGAGGCAATTGCACCCTTCAAGCCTCATTATGGCTGAAGAACACAACTGAGGCAAAATCTAGTTATGATAAAAGAGTCAGTGGAAATTTGGCTATTAACTGTGAGCAGGATGGGCTGCACAAACTGCCAGATCCAGGATCTCCTTTCTTTGCTGGTGATCAAACTGTGACAGCACAGTTTTAAAAGCAAATTTAGATTTTTCTACATACTTCTTCAGGATTCTCTTACTCCCACTTCATCAGGGTTTTGAGAAGGTATTACTGCATATTCATGTAAATATCCAGCACATACTGGCAAATCCTTCTGGTTTTTTTCAGATGCTCAAATTTTCCATCAATTTTAATAATTAGCCTTTTTTCTGCTGACTGCTTCTCACTTCTTCCTTCTACTCCTGAATTCAGGGATTCCAGATTTTATTTACTCTTCTTCTTTCTGTGGAGCCTTTTTTTTTTTTTTTTAATTTGCATGGATAGTTCCTGAAATTTCTTGGGGTTTTTGCTTTGGATTTTTTTTTTTTTTCATGTACCAGATTTCTCACAAGATAATTACCCAAACCCAGGAATTCATAGCTACTCAGTCATTGTTGTCTCCTACCAATTTAATCTCAAACAATAGAAGGTACTCAATTTAAAATTAATTTTTGAGTAAATTTTGAGTGAAAACTGAATTGCAGTTAAACATGTGCCAAAGCTTGTAGTGCGCTTTTCTGGTGAAGGACATGCTATGAGTGACAAAGAGATAAGGAAGAGGCTCAAAATACCTTCTCACAGGAACACAATCTTGCTTTGTTACTGCAGTCCAAAATAGCCCTTGACTTTTGATTCAAAGAGCTTCAATCAGCTTAGCCCATCAGTATCATGAGCAATAATTCTAATTAAACTCCATTAATAATGCTAATAGGGGAAAAAACACTCTAAATGTATAAATTTTCCTAAAGCTAAACACATGATATTATAAAGCTGCAAGCAGCCACTGTAATAAAAGAAGGTGCGGTGCCAGAAGTTTCAAAAAGAAATTGATAAAGCCCTCAAGACACCATTAAAATCTCCTCTGGGAATAATTTGCAATCTGCTCCACTTCATGCAGAGACTGGATTAAAGCATCTGTGCGCAAACCTTAATCTGGGCATTTATTTCACCACGGGCTGCCCACCCCTCTTCCCCTCCCCGTCATTTCCAGGGATTGGGCCTCCAGGGAAGGGAGAAGGCTTTAACTGACCCCAGCCCCACATGAATTTCACACGAAGCCTGCGATCCTGCTGTGAGCACCAGTCCAAAGTTTGGGCTCTGCACCTTGGGACAGACGGAGGTGACACCCACAGGGCCCTTCCTTTCCCCCGTCTCTCATCTCCTGCCCTTTTCCCACACTCACTCTCTTTTCTAATCTGCTGTAATTGCCACTGGCTTTAATGCCAGGCAACACCCCCATCAATTTTTAGCAGTATTACCAAAGATTCAAATGGTATTTCCTCATGCTGGTTCCGGGCATGTCATACCCTCCTTGTCACACAGCCTCTTTCATGGATCATATCCTGTTATTACCCTGCTGGCTGCCAACCTGCATCCCTCAAATGTGTCCCACGGAGCTGCCAGCTGCATTTCAAAGCAATCTAACCAGGGAAGGAGGCACCTCAAAAATAACAATGTGTTATTACTCATCCCTTTGGGAGATGCTGTGCTGCGGCCTTGTGAAAGCTGAGCATTTTCTTCCACTTCCTTCTTTCCCAAGGCAGCTTTAGGTGAGGGAGACAGAACCTGCAGGCATGTGACAGTCAGTGTGATCCCTGCAACCAGAGAACTACAATAGCAGAGCTCAGAAAATACGTGCCTGCTAAACCACACTGCAACCCCGGCCTAAAAAACCCAAAACAAACAAAAAAAACCCCAATCCAAACAAAAAAAGAGAGAAGTGAGTACAGGGGAGAACTTCAAAGTCAAAACTGGAACTAGAAACAGAGCGTACCAACTCTTCTGTAGCTGTCTATTGTTCTGGAGTGTGACTCAGCAGAACAAAGGCTTTTGTCTTCATGGAGAAATAGAGTCCATATTGCACAAGAAGTGGCAAAAGTCCACTGTCTGGAATGTGACCGGAGCTCCATTTGCTTCCATGGGGAATTTCCCTGGCTTTAAAGAGACTGCAAATCAAAAGCCTGTCCTACACGAGCTGAAGAGACCAGGGTAAGATTCTGGATTTGCTGCACTCGTAGGAAAAAAGAGAAATTTGCAGAAAAATAGATGAGTTTGAGATGGTCACAGCTGAGAGAATTCAGTTTTGCACTTGCATTGAATAAATCTGAAAATATCTGTGTTTATAAACTGGAATAGAAAGAACACTACTCTGGGGAGGACACAGGTACATGACAGACCATGTGCCACCACCATGATCCAACACTGTGAAACTGTCACCATGTAAAAGTCACCAGGTTTAAGACCAACATCTATATTTGAAATACTTGTACTTCCCTTTTCATAGCAGTTCTGTCACATGCATAAATGTTAAAGGAGGCTGAAAGGGGAACATGAACAAACAGCTTTTAAACCACAAATTTTAAAAAAAGACGTTTTAGCAGTACCAAGAGATGCATCACTTGGATGGGATCAGACTTATCCCTGCTGCAGCTTATCAGCATTTTGAAGTTAAACGTCACGTGATAGAAGAAAACAAGCCAGCAATAACTTTACTCAAGGACAGATTTTTCTGTCCATGCACACATTGCAATATCTGTGTTTGGACTAGTTTCTGTTACTCTTCCTCTTCAGGCATTCCCATGCCATCATCAGTGAATTTCTGATGAAAATACAGCATTATTCTACACCCAGAAATCACCTGCTGTCATGCAAAGCAGCATGCTCAAGAAGTGTATGTTTTATTCTACCACATAAAAGTTCATTTTCTTTGTTTTAGCGAAGTCGTGTTTATCTTCAGTTTGATAGAATAAATCTCCACCTCCTTTCATGCACTCTTTCTATTAAAATCCTGAGTGCAGTTTTCCTTGCAGAGCGGGTGAGTGGGAGTGTGAAGCACAAGTAAACCCTGTCTCTGTACGTCACAGTTGTGAAACACATTCTAAATAAAACCATATGCTTTTAGAGGGAAGGCTTCTCTCCCCTCTTGCTGCCTGCTTGGGTCGGCCTCAGTGCAGGACTGAGGGAAGGCAAACATTTATAGAAAGGGTTGATGGGAAACTGATAAAAAACGCAGTCATTTCTTTATTCATTCAATTTTAAGAAGAATTCTATGATTTGGCTTCTTCTCTTGTTTTCTCCCTTGAAACAGTTGTGAATTGGTGTCAGCTGGTACCTGTGATGTTTTAGGGTCTGATGCTTCAACGATTTTCAGAGCACATACCTCATGATGATGGGGAGAAAACAAACAAAAAAATCACTAATCCACTAGCAAAAAAACTCCATAATAACAGATTTATTCTAGAGCTGGTTAGAAAGTTCCGTAGTTTGCCCTCCCAGCTAAAACTTTAATGATGTCCCATGTGGCTCTCAGCTATGAAACCTAATGAGCCATTCTGTAAATTCTTTGTACCATTTTGCAAAACATGCCTGTGACATGCCATGGCAATAACTGAACCCATGTTCTTCTTCTTCCTTCCTTATTTTCTGTCAAAGTATGTGCCTTGGTGACAGAGGAAGGCTGACACAGGAGCATGGGGAGCAAAGATAAACCACTTCATTTCTCCCTCGTATCAGGACTTCTTTTGGTGATCAGAAATACACCAAAGGGGAAGTGCCATAACTTATTTCTCTGTATAATATTTAATTTCCAGTTCTGGGTTATGCAGTGAGCAGTCTTCTTCCCTTGGCCTGCATTAGATATTATGGACACATATAAAGCCCACTCTTTGTTACCTTTTTTCTCCCATCCTTTGGTATTTCACCTGTTATTCAGGTTGTTCTCAAGAAAAAGGGCAAAACCCAAAAGCAACACTTTCCAATGCTGCGGTTGTGTAATGATAGAAAAATGAACATTGGGAAAGCAAGCCAGCAAGTCTGAAGGGTCAGGCTATTCAGAGGAGTCCTCATCAAACCTTCCTCAGGGTTTATCTGTGTGGTCAGCACTGACTCCCAGGCTGGGACACTGATAAAGGGAAGGTAAACTTCCCTTCAAGCTGAAAATCATGCAAATGACAGCCACACTGCAGAGTTCTGACAGCTAGATGTTAAACAACCAAGTTTCCATTAGTAATAGGGATTTTTGCTTGTTTTTCAAGCAGCTTCCTTGCCTGGTATTCAGATCTACCTAAAACACAATCATTAACAGAAACAGCTAAAATAATAAAATAAAATTAAAGCTGGGTACATTTGTAATGCTTCGCCCACAATCAGTTTCACGTGGCTTTGATGGGATCCAATGTTCTGGGTGTCTTGTCTGGTTTATTTCTTTTTTTTTATCACACGATTTTTCATTTTGCATCCTGTCACAACTTCCCAAAGGATTTAGACACACAGCCAAGCAAGCAGAGTATGTTCTGGAAGTCCAGATGAATTACACAAGCTGCACCTGATTGCAAATGGCCCCTTCTTTGCCATAATTTTGCCAACTTTCATAAATTAGACACACAATCAAATGTACAACTTAAAAATACCTAGTTCTCCAGTCTTGTTTTTTAGCCTGTGAGAAGGGAAGCCACTGCTAGCAAATCCTAATGCTCAAAATGTCACACAGTGCTGGGGGGGGAAAGAAAAAAAGATTCCTTGAAAGTTATTGACAGATCAGCTGCAACCTACCAGAGGCTGAAAAAAAATACCAGATGGAATAAAAAATCCTTGCTATTAGTACATCATACCAAATGCTGTATTCTAAAGCCAAACTTTCCCCTCCTCCTGCTACAAGGAACTGTTTCTTGGAAAATTGTTTATGCCTTTATTGATGGTGACTATTGACTCTAGCAGCTAAATGTGACAAAGAGAAAAAAAACCCAAAGCAGAAATACCGATGTCATAAAACACTGTCCAGATTTACTGGCCTTGCAAATCCCATTAAAAAAAAACCCCAAACAACCACACAGGTACTCACTTAAAATTGAGTTCAGGCTAGCGAACCACCTGAAAATCCCACTTAGACTGGTTCCAAAACTAGCACGTTTTTGAGCACCTACAAGACACGAAAGCCAAACTTTTTCCCTGCTCACAAGGAACTATCGAACCCCTTCCCTGTGGGATTACTGAGGCATTTTACCATCTACTACAGGTTTAAAAAGAAATAACTGATGTGTTACATTTATTTTCCAAATACCTGATGGTGTTTCAGTGCCTGAAGTAGCAAACATGTCATCGTGACTGTCACCAACAGAGAGGGGAGAGCTGGGAAGATCATACAGAATTCTGAAGCAACGGGCAAAAACTTGGAGGAGTTGAGTTTAAAAAGCTTGCCATAATGATGACCTCTCCCAATATTTTAAGCAGCACACAAATTGAGACTAGAACACCTTCCTGGAAGCACTCTGACAGCACCAGAGATATGTAATTTATGAGTTCACCTCTTTCCAAGTGTGCAGATCCTGCAGCACGAGCACGGGGCAAACAGACTTACACTGACATCTAAAGGTATTATTTATTGTGTGGTGCTTTATGAAATGTCTGCAAAGGGCCAGCACCTCGTAAAGTGTTAACAAGACAGAAGAAATGTCAGTATTTAACTATTACAATGAGTGTCCAGGGCCAGGCTGGCTGGGGCTTGGAGTACCCTGCAATAGTGGGAAGGTGCCCCTGTCCATGGCAGGGAGCAGAATGAGATGAGCTTTAAGGTCCCTCCCAAACCATTCTATGATCCTCTGCACATAAACCCCAAATTTGAGGAAAATTTCCTTGTTTCAGTAAGAATTATGTGGCATTTTCTTCAGACTAGAAAATCAAGCTCTTGATAAATTCTGTCTTAGGGAAAATGACCCATCTTTTCCATTGAGTTGTGCACAAATCCTAGCTGTAGTTCAGCCACTTGAAAACAAGTGGTAATTTCAAAGTTAATATTTTTCCTGCTTTTAGGTTGGTTTTGAGCATAATATCCATTAGAAAATGTGACTACTCGTTTTGCAACCAGTGCGGCTTAAATCAGAATAGATGAAAGGGCCTCTCATCAGTGAGGCCTAATCATCCTAATCACACCTCCTACTGCACCAGAGAGAAATGGACATGGAAACAGACAGCAAAGCTATTTCCTTTGTGCTTTACAAACTCAAACGCCACCTTCTTGTCCTGCAGTCACTTAACAGCCTGTGAAACACAAACCATTTGCTGCCTGCACACAGTTCACTGAATAAAATTTATTTCCTTAAATTTCCATAGGTATTCACCCTGTCCTCCCTAAAGTACAAATCCAATGGGAAGAGAGCAGTAAATCCTTCTTTATGGAGAGGTGTACACTCATCCTCTGTGCCTTTGCAGAGCTGCACCACTCAGTCACATTTTGGCAGAGTTGTATTTTTAAAGGATGACTTTGGGAATAGAACTGGAGGCTACTGGTGCACCAGGACAGTCTCTGGAAAGCCTTATTTGCATGTCCCTTGTTCTTCTGAATAAATCAAGCAAAGAGATAGCTTTAATCCATTTCAATAAGGCAGTAGGTTCTTTACACTTTAAATAATTTGTAGCAGCTGAGTCCATTGTTCTAACGTGAGGTGCTTCAGCAGATAAGTCAATGAAGTTGACCAATACCACATTTCTCACCCAGCCTATCCCATTGCCTAAATGACACTAATCCCTGAACAGAGGTTATCAGGGGTTTATCACGGCTCTCTCTTTCTAAAAAAACAGTTACAGTGCTTTGAGTATCTCTGGAGAGGTGGATAGAGCAGAGAATTACAACCCTAAGGAAGAGCAAGGCAATCAGTAATAAACTCAGGCTTCCAAGGCAACACAGGCAAATCCAAAACCATCTATAACACCTCACCTGATGGCTCAGGAAAAGAACAGAATTTAGTTTCCACAAAAGGTGTTTGAGGGTAAGTTATTCCTGAGGCTTTTTTAATACAAGAGCACACCAACATTTTTGGAAATTATGATACCAAGTGTGGAAAGCTGACAGCAGGCTCCATGCAAAATTTAGGTTTGACTCAATGGAGCCAAAACCTCATTAGGTTTCAAATTAGTATTTTTTTCTCCCTGCCCTAATCCAGATGTGAACCACAAAAATAACTGAAAAGTTTGCAGACGTATCCGTGAGAGGTAAAGATAATCTTTGTAAAGAATGGTCTCAATTACAGTGATGGGAACGGCCAGCAACTACTAAAAAATCCTCTAGAAATCCACAAAACCCCGTCCAGCCAGAGGAACTGCCTAAGGTATGCGAATATATTTAAAAAGCATTGTTCAGTGAAGACTTTTGTCAGCCTGTTGGATTGCATCACTAAAAAATAAATAAATCCCAAAGCAAACAATTAAATGTAAAGACTGCTGGCAAACCTGCACCAGAATTTTCAAAGGTTTTCACTGCTATAAGAGCCATAGTTTGAGTGGCAGATTTCACATCAACAAGAAGGCTATGAAGTTCAAATCAACCTGTGGTCACCTCTGCACATTCCTCTCTCTCAAGTGTGCCCAGAATGTTTGGTAACAGGAAAGGAGGGAGAGCTTTTCCAAACACATTTTCCCAAAAAAACCCAAGTGAAAAACTTCAGACAAAAAAAGGATTTTACTCAAAGGGAGAGGTGACACATAACATTATCTCTGTTTCCCAAAATCAACCATCAAAACCATTTTAGATTCGGGATCTGAAAATTCAAGGCTGGTACCTAACTGGACTTTCCAAAGAATAAGATCTTATAGCACATCCCAGTTTCCTACAACACAGAAACCACCAGCTCATTAAACACATGTCCCACAAGACACAAATAAAGAAGGTTTAGAATTGCTCAGTTCAGTCTCAATTTTTGGCAAGGAACTTTTTTTTTTCCCAGTTTAGGTTCATGGCAAAGAGCAGCTTTGGAAAGATTTCTCCATCTAAACATAACCTCTGGAGAGAACCAAAGACTGGGAAAAACTGAGACGTATTTGTGTTTATTGTTGGGATAAACAAACTTTAGAGCATTTATTTGTTCTGTTCCAAGTATGTCCTGTGTTCAAATATCATCACCTTTATTATCTAGAAATAAAAAATAAAAACAGTTTGTGCACACAGGCTCATGTTGAGCTGATCCAATGTCTGTGGTCCCATTCATTTTGGGTACTGGAATGACATGAAAGAGCTAAAGAAGCATTAGATAAAGGTGCGTGTCCAAGTGCCCTGGTGCTGAAGGACCCTGCCAAGTCAGCACAGGCTGCACGGCAGGAGGAGAAGCATGTCCAGGTCCAAGGAATTACAAACAGCCACGTCAGGCAGACTTAAAAGTGTCAGCACACAAAAGCAGCACTGCCATACACGTCAGAAGTAACATTTTTTTAAAACCAGTTCAGCTAAATCAGCACAATCTGCTGCCAGTTTAATGTGCAGGTGCTCTGAAATCCCTCCTGGGACTGCACAGGAAGCCTGAGCTTACGGCTCAAACCACAGAACCGCTCAGAGGCTCCGTCACTCACCCAGCCCCTGAGCCACTCTCTGACCCTTGCTGGAAGAGCAGAACGTGCCAGTGAATCTGTGGCCCACATGGTGAATGGAGGATCACACCACTGAGCCTGCTAAAAATAACTCCCCCACCCTTTCTGGGGGGAGAGGGTGTGGGCACCGTATATCTGTGGTCCCACAGACAGCTGTGCTGCTGCAGCTTGAGGTGGGGCAGGAGCAGGGGCTGCTGGAGGAAACGCTTGTGCCACGCTTCCAGGCACTAAAAGGTGATTGCTGTGGCACAGTGGGACTCGCCCTCTCTGCAGGGTTTCTTTTTAAGAGCTGGCACCCTGGTCTGCCCAAAGGATGGGCTCCCCTGGAGTGAGAACCAAGCCGGAAGACAGGAGGCAGCATATTTTGCTCTTCCAGCATTGCATCTGGCTTTCTTCCTCCTGTTTTACCCTAAGATCTGTAAAATCAGAGTTTCAGCTTTCCACCCAAGGCAGGCAGCCTCGACTGACAACACCAAAATGCAAAGTAGCCCTTTACCTAATACAGATTCTATTTCACTCTCCTCTTCAGGCCTCTCGTGCTCCCACACATGGGGTTTAACCCCCACACTTCCCAGATGGCGAGGCTCACTGGGATCAGTGTGTTTGACAGGCTTCCAATGTGCTTCATAATTGCAGAATAAGCCCATTATAAGCACTCTAGATAGCAAAAAAAACATCTAAAAACAGACTAAGTCGAACACACACTTAAGCATACACACGGCCTACTTTGATTTTGTTTTTTTCCTCCTGATGTGCAGTTCCAGCTCCAGCAGCCTTTATTTTTAGAAGTACTCCCTCAGAGAGGCTATACCCAAGCTGCAGCAGGCAGTGCTCACAGAAGAGCTCTGCCTGCCTTTGAAGGCTGACAGAGAGGTTTTGCTGGCAGCTGCTTCTCCTTAGACACTCCCCTGCTCCCCACATGTGCAGTCCCACCTTCTCCTTCCTGCCTCCCCCATGCCTGTCAGACCATTCCAGGAGCAAATCCAAACCCTTGACCGAGAGAAGAACAACCTCCCAAAGCGGGGGCCACAGAGATGGTCCAAGGGATGGGGCAGCTCTGCTGGGAGGAAAGGCTGGGAGAGCTGGGATTGTTCAGCCTAGAGAGGAGAAGCTCTGGGATGACCTCACTGTGGCCTTGCAGGGCCTGAAGGAGCTACAGGAAACACGGAGAGAGACAATTTCCAAGGGATGGAGGGACAGGACACAGGGAATGGCTTCAAACTGAAAGCTCAGGGGGAGTGAATCCTGCAAACAGACCCTGACGGGGCAGGAGGGTTTCCTGCAGAGAGGCATGCTCCGGCTTCCTGCTGCAGCCCTGACAACGCAGCCACCACCTCGAACACTCCCAAGCCAGTGGAGCACCCAAATTTACCACAGACCCTCCCACTGCCACAGCCTCAGGCAGCACTGGGGTGCTCCCAGGCCACATGAGTGACAGGTTTTAAAAGGACCACAAGCAAGAACTCCTTGTGTTTCCAGAAAGCCCAAATATTTTCACATTGTGGCCTCAGCTTCCTGATAAGCAACTAACAAATCAGTGTACATGTTTACACTGGACATTTCAGAGAGCTCCAAGCTGGATAAGCCCTGCTCAGATTGCTTGGAGCTGGAACCACAGAATTACAAATTTATCGTCATGCTATCCAAAAATAAACATATTCACTCAGCAAGGACTTGTGACTCGTGAAAAATTATCTGTTGTGCTCTCCTAACTCACATTGTAAAGCCTCCCCACACAAATACAGCGCTATTTCACTTGTATCTTCTCATCAGTTTGTATTATTTAAAACATGTGGAACATTCACACAGATGGAAAAAAAAAAATAGGTCAGGCTCAAAACAAAAGCCAAGCCATCCTGTTTTATTAGTAGCTTAAACATGCAAAACTGTAATTTGAAATTCCAAGGAAAAAAAGCAACATAATGAAAACATTCTGAACACACAAATAAAAAAAAATACTGCAAATCTTTTCAACCTTTAATTGCCATGTTGCCAAATACCTTAAACTAAAAAACAGAACTGATAAGAAGGCTTGTCCACCTGATCTGAAAATGTACAGAAAGAACAACATTGCTCAGTGATTATATGGAATCCAAGATATAAATCAAGGATTCTTCTAACATCAGCAGTGCAGCACCTTTGGAATACTGTTGGATGATGAACATTTGCAAAATCTTGTCCTTTCATTTGCAAAGAGCCTACTTTTTAGTAAATTTATTCCTTTCCTTGAACAGACATTACAAACCTCAGAAACATTTATTCAGTTCCCTTTTACCTTCTGCATAACCCAAATATTTACTACCAGAATATGTAAAGCCCAAATCGGCACAGTAAATTTAATTTAGTTATTCGAGTTGAATGTCCTAAACATCATTTGATTGCTGCCACCTATTGTTGTTCCAAACATGTTGCAAGGAGTTAACCCTTTATTCAGCAGCTACTGGAAGTACTTCTGGCTCTGCTGCTGCTAAATATGCAACTGCTGCATCTATTTAGGCATGATCATTGTAGAAAGAATGAATAAAGGTTGAAAATTAATGTGGATTATATATATATATATATATATATACAGAATATTTATTACATTATTTGTTTTATATCTATTTTTAAAAATTCGGTGTGTATGCACACTAACTTCTCCATTAAGCTAAGATTTGGATTTTCACTCACAAGAGAAGTAAATCTGGAACAGTCACTTCTCACACAGCCCATATAAAATGGCAATTTTAGGTTGCCAAAGGCCACTTAATTCTGTCTTCTCCTAAATGCACACAGCCTCACAATGACATCATGTTCAGGCTCATCTAAGCGGTTAAAGAACACAAAAACTATCCAGTCTAGTTTAGTCTGCTGAGTTTAAGTATTAAAACAGCAACCTTGCCACTAAATGTGAAATTTGAGAGGTTATTTCAAAATATTAATTTTCTGAATATCATGTAAATAAGTGAAAATTGTTTTCAATAAACATGAGAGGCAAAGGACCCCCTCCCACAAACAGGAAAATGGTGAATTGCTGGAGGGGTAAATTCCCACCTCTGGCAAGTCATTTGAACTCTCCAACTCAGGCTCTTTTACACACAAATGTCAAAGGCTAATTCCAACCCTCACTAATGGATCAAAGCACCCCCCTACTCCACACAGCTGTTCCTTTGCTCCTTTTCCTCTCTTGCAGCCTTTATCCAGCATTAATGCCAGCAATACCTCATCACAACCCTCTTAAAACTTCATCTGGCGTTGAACTGGGAGATCCAATTATACCCAAGTGGCTCAAGAGGGCCCCGGCACAGGTCCCCAACCCCACTTCAACCCCTGGCCAAAAAGGCATCCCAGAGAGCACCCTCAGATGGGGAAAGTGAAGGGAGACCACAGGGATATATATGGGAGAGGTTTAAAGCCATAGATGCGTCTGATGAAGAAGCTGCCAAAGCAGGGATGTTACACCAAAGCACTAAAGACTAAAAAGCAGAGCTGTGCAGGAACAGCCAAAGCTCTCTCCTTTAACACTGCTCATCCCAAACCAACAACAGCAACTGCAATTAATACTGCCCAGGCAAATCTCTCATTTCATTCCAGCCCTTCTTCTATATATTAAGGGCCTTCCAGACCAGCAGGGAAGGCAGCTGCATTCCCAAATCCTGGCCCCTTCCCTTCAAGCCACTCACCCGCCATGGCAGAGTGGCCACACATGACCCTGGCTGGCCACACAGGAGGAAACCCTCCCCTTCTTCCAGCTCTGCACATGTCCTGTTCCATCCCAGGGCAGCAAGAGGAGCCCTGTTGCCTGCAGTGGCAGACAGGGGAAGTTTCCAACAGGTAGCAGGAACCTCCCCTTCCAGAAGCAGCTGGAATCACTACCGGGAGCATACAAACATGGCTCCTGCCAGAACCGCTGGGTTTCGCCCCTGGATTTGGGACACCAGAGTGTACAAATGACTAAGAAGTGTCAATGTGGAGGGGAGAGAACGCCTATTCCTTTCAGCAGCTGTCATGAAATTGCATCTTAAATCCCAACTGAGGTGGGTCCAGGAAAAGCCCCCTCTCTGCCAGCAAAACTCAGCTCTGACATAAAACCAAAACAAGACTGACATTCAGACACATGGTGGTGTAGCTGAGCCTCTGTGAGCCAAAACAGACCCAAAACTGCTCCCTGCTCAGGCTCTGAAACACCCTCCTAACATTCTCCTCACCTATTCTTCCCCTTTGTTCTTAGCCCAAAGAAACAGGAGTAAAGATGCCAACGGCTCCAATGCCGAGGAACTCTAGGGCATGGGGAGCCAGTCCTACTGCCTGAGATCCAGAATTAACAGCTGCCTGGAAATCTGGAAGCTGATCACACACAGGGAACAGGCAGAGAGGGGAAGAGAAACAGGAAGCAGGGGAGGAGAAGACAAAACTTGATGGATTTCCTTAGATAAAAGTTAATCCTGCAGTTACACAGAATATGAAGGAGAGGATGTTGTGGGAAACATCTGACGACTCCAGCTCTGCCAAGAGCAAGTGAAATGAACTGATCGCCTTAATTACACATTCTTAATTACACACTTTCTGGACATGAAAGGATTTAATTACCCCAAGAAAAACAATTTGCAAAGACATCAGTGCCAATTGGGGAATGCCTTGAGATGCAGACTAGCAAAACCTTGGGAGGGCTCTGAAAAAACACTCCCTGTACTTTTCCTCTCTTCTATTTCCTATTTCCTATTTCCATTTTTCTATTCTATTTCCTATTCTGTTTTTATTTCTTTCACTATTAACCAGACCACCTCAACAAGGACAGGATGGGTCAGGCCCATCATTACTTTCCATGGTTAAGGGACAGGGGAGGGCCCATAAAACAGCAGCTAGCAGAGAAGTCCTGTTCTTACAGAACATTTGCCTACCTAGGAACAAAGCTTAAAATCAGAGGTTGTAGTGAAAATACTTCTCTTTAAAGAAATGCTCAAGAAAATTTGTCCAATCCAGTAACTATTTTCAAGCTGCACAAGGACAAGCTCTGCTTTAGAAGTCAGCAAAAAAATTACAGATCAGATTCAAAACTGACTCATCTATTTAGATATTTTTGCTTTCAAGGCATTACTGGCCACATACCACACATATGGCCTTGAAATCACCCACCTCCTACTACTTTCCACCTTGCCCTGGTGGGATAATTATGCAGCTCAGAGCGCTGAGTGGTTTTTTTGCTACACAAGATGCTCAAATGCCATTTTAGATTAGATACCTGAAGTTTTGAGGCCTGAACTTACTGTTCACAATGTCACCTTGTAGCTGGAGAATCTGTGGGACAGGCATGGTGAGAATAACCACATCAAACAGTTTCGGGGGCCCCGCTTTCCTGGAGACTTCCCACTTCCCATCCCGGAGAGAGAGGCGAGTGACATGCTGCTCATAGCACACATCTGCACCTGCGTGGAAAAAGCAGCAGAGAAATACATGTAGTGGTCAATTTCACAGGGAAAATGCAGAGAGAGAGAGACAGACTGAAAATGCAGAGAGAGAGAGACAGACTCACAACGGATCGGGTGACAGGACAAGGGGGAATGGCTTCCCACTGCCAGAGGGCAGGAAGATGGTTAATTATTTACAAGATAAGGGTTTAAAAAAACAGCTGATTAAAAAAAAAATATGAAAGCAAACAAATAGAAGAACCAAAGCCTGACTATTCTTACAGCTCAAATTTTTCAAAACTGGGTTAAATTAGTCACTAAACTGTACACGTTGTTCTGCCACGACACCTAAGGCAGTAGTTAGAAAGTCTGAACTCTCTTTTCCAAAGGACTCTCTACCCAGCAGGCTCACATTTTCTCCAAAACACAGGCTGTAGCTCACCCCTCTGCCCCTAGTTACACAGCAGGTGTTCTGTTTGTACAGAGATTTTTATATCTGCAGGACTTGGAAATTCACAGAACTCACAGACATGTTTATCCATCCCAGCAACTTCCAGACATACATAAACAAACAAGGAACTTACACATTCTCACCAGGGATTTAAATTCCAGAGATCATTCAAGGTCACCGTCAAACACACAACCATTAAAACCCTTCCCTTCACACAAAGGCATCTAAAAGCATTACCTGACTGTTTTAAATAGTACTTGACAACGGAGGAGATGCCCTGGGGTGCCACGTAATTGCAGGAGCCTTCTCTCACCACCATTCCTTCCACGGGAGCTGTCAGTGGCTTCAGGAGGCCGTGAGACAGAAGCTCCTCATAGAAGCTTAAAAGGAAGAAATACACAGGGATGAAAACTCGCTGTTTTTCACAATTAAAGACCAGCCTGACTTTCGAATTTTAACAGGCTGCATTTCAAGGTAGGTTATGCACAGATACAGCTATAATACAACAAACTACCTTGCTACTGCACTGGGCCTGGCCTTTTACCTGAGAGCAAGGCTACCTGCGATGGAACTGCCAGCGATCTGACCCGGAGGCAGAGGAATATACGGTAGCTCCTTAAAACTCTGAACACCAGCACGAACTCCACAGCCACTGCGGAGTGCAGGAGAGTATTCCAGCCACTGGTGCAGGAGAGTATTCCAGCCACTGGACACAAAGTGCCTGAAACGCACCTGCCTTACACCTGCTTTCCATCCAAAATCTGCGTTTTTACACCGCTGCTACACCTCCGTCCCCTTCCCCGGGATGCGGTGCTTTATCCCTGCGTCTTTTACCCCAACCCAGCTTTCACCCTTCCACCCCTCCTCCCTATTCCGCTGGCGGGGGAGTGACCGAGCGGTTGCGGGGGTTCGGTTGCTGGCTGGGGTTAAAGCACGGCACCCGTGCACGCAGGGAGCCCAACCAGGGGAGTCCGTCCCTGTCCCCACGCGTGCCACCAAACCTGGCTGACCCCGCGCTTCCCACCAGCCGGACGGGGCGGGATCAGCGGGACGGGACGGAGCGGGGCGGGGCAGGACAGGACTCACCTGAGCCGCTGCCCCATAAGCTCCGGCTCGCAGGTGACGAACTGCGCGCCCAGGTCGGCGCTGCCACGGTCGGCGCGGGTCGTGCTCATGCGGCCCCCTGCGCGACAGCCGCTCAGGGACCGCCGGCACATGGCACAGGGCACACGGCACACGACACGCGCCCGGCCGGCCTCTCCCCCATCCCCGCCGGACCCACCTGCGTCCCGCGCTTTGTCCCAGACGGACACCTGTCCCCGCGCCGCCCCGCGCAGCAGCGCCGCGCCCGCCGCGCCCGTCAGCCCCGCGCCCACCACCAGCACCCGCGCCATGGCGGCCGCACGCCCCGCCCGGGGACACGGACGCGGACACGCCCCGGACGGGGACACGGACACACCCCGAGGACACGCCCCTCGGTGGGCGGGGCCTCAGCACTGCTGCGCGTCCGCGGGTGAGCCCCGCCCATAGGCGGAGCGAGGGGAGGCCACGCCCATGCCCCTGCACCTGTGCGTTTGGGAAGCCGCCGACACAGCTGTGCTGTGCACACACCTGGACAGACACAGCTGTACGGACACACCTGGACAGACACAGTTGTGCTGTGCACACACCTGGACAGTCACAGCTGTACGGGCACACCTGGACAGACACAGTTGAACATGCCTGCCTGCCTGGTGCACAGACCTAAACACACACACACTCCTGTGTCACACACACCCACCTGTGTCACACACCCCTGTGTCACACACACCTGCCAGTGGTCCAGGCGTGCTGCAGAGTTGGGTCTGACCAACTCCCACTGAACAGCTTCTGCCTGATCAAATCCTGCCCACCTGGAGGCATCACCCAGCAGGAACTGTGTGACACCTTCCAGAAGGCACTGGTGGATTGTTTCCAACACCTGGCCGGTGTTTTGCAAGCAGCCACGGCCCGCTGTGAGGAAAGTGGGATACTGGGCCCAGAACAGATCGTGCTGAGGGGTGGTGACACTCTGTGCAATGCTTCTGCCCCAGGAAAACAAAACTGACAGGACAAGTAACACCCTATGTCCTTTGTGTTTTGGAAGTAGCCCAGGTTAGGTGGAGCTCTGAGCAACCTGGGGTAGTGGAAGGCGGTTGGAGTGAGAGGGGCTTTAAGGTCCCTACCAACCCAAACCATTCTGTGATTCTATGATTTTAACACTCTTGCAGTTCTCAGTAGTCTGCAGAGCACTGCAAGGATTGTTGCCTCGCCTCTTACCGGAATTCCTGAAAGTCTGTCCCACCTCCCTGTGGAAATATCCCTGTTGAGGTGTGTTTCCTGAGCCACTCCACGTGCATTACCACTTGCAGCAGTCACCCAGGCCACCAGACTAAGTCCTACCTGGGTGTTTCCCTGCCCATATCTCTCCTTCCCCTGCTGGCCATCACCCCTGCTTCCCCTGGGACTGACTTTGGGTGTGTTGTTGCAGGCACAGCGAGGATGTGGCTGGCTCTAACTCTGGTGTTTGTGCTCCACGGGATGGCATCTGGGCAATGCCTCTTGAACTTCCCATTTCCTAAGAACCCAGAAGCAGGGATGAACATCGTAAGTATGATGGCATTGGAGCAGAGGCAGGAAGTGTCTGGGAAACAGCCAGTATTAAATACTGATAGTTAAATATCACATTTAGGGATTTCCTTGGAGGAGCCTTGAAAATGTTACTATTGGCTTTCTTCTTGTTGCAGAGTGAAATGGTCTCCTTCTGGGGGTACCCCAGCAAGGAGTATGATGTGGTGACAGAATAATCCTTCAGCTAAACAGAATTCCTCGTGGGAGAGGAAATGCCAGGCGCCAAGGTAAAACTGATGGCACACAGGACACCCACACCTTGAGCAATTCACTGGGATACCAGGGCATGTGCAAGAGGGTTTTCAAGGTTTCCCGTGGCTTGGCATCTGTAGCATCAGTTTTGGTGGATCAGAATTTGTAGGGAAGGCTGATCCTCGGCCAGGGATGTTTCCTCACCCTTCACGGACCCCTGAGCACTGCCTGCCAGGCTGCATTCCCAGCAGTGATAGGCAGTCCATCCATCCTGGAGGCACACCTTGGGTTCTCTTGAGAAGCCTGGCTCCCAAAATGTGCTCCTGCAGCCATTTGGTGCATCAGCAGACTGGTTTGGTCCTCCCTGAGGAGCCTCCAGGGGATCCTCTTGTCCTGTGAGGGGTGGTAACCGGGAGTGGGAGTTAGATCCATGAAAAAGTGCATTTTTCCTATCACATCGCCAGGCTCCTCCATGTTTGCCTACAGAGTTCCCCGGACAGCCCAAGTTCTGCCAACACTCACAGAGATTTTGGGGATAAAGGTCGATACAATTATGCAGCTGCCACGTAGCAAACTTACCTTCTAAATGAAATCTAGGGGAACACTGAGACAAACCTCCACAGAGTTTGGCTGCCATGAAGATTACACTTCACAGACTCTCTCAAAAGATGACAGACACCATTGAAAATAAAGAGTCCTCATGCTGCCCGTCTTGCAGGTGCGAGACCCGTGGAATTTCTGCAGCATGGTATCCTTGCAGAAGGCAGCAGCTGGCTCACCAACATGGCCAACAGCAGCCTGGGCTTCATCCTGGCAGATGCTGGCTACGATGTTTGGATAGGAAACAGCAGAGGGAACACCTGGTCCAGGAGACACCTGGTCCTGTCTCCCAAACAGGACAAATTCTGGGCTTTCAGGTAAACGGGTTTGAGGATCTCAGAAACAGCTGGATTCTGTCCGGGTCACATTGCCCTAGCTGGGGGATGAGTGAACAAGGCTGGACTGAAGCACATCCAACCCATTTTGAGTGAAAATCCCATATGAAAACTCAGTAGGATGAAGTTTGTGGGGGGGTCCTGCCCTCTCTGCTGTTTTTGTGCTTTGCTGGTGATGGCTGTACAGGTGTAGATGCTGCCCCTCTGAGCAGGATGTCTGCTCTTCCTTCTGCAGCTTCGACAAGATGGTTAAATATGATCTCCCAGCAATGATCAGCTTTATTGAGCAGAAAACGGGACAGAAACAGTTGTATTATATTGGTCATTCCCAAGGCACAACTATAGGTGAGTGGGTCCTTTTTTGATGACAGCATGAGATGCCTACATGACCTCGGAGATTTGTAAAATTACTCACTGAAATTAAACTATGTGCATGAGTGTCTTGAAAGACTAAACCATTCTTTTTCTATTTCCCCTCCNNNCCCCCCCCTCCCCCAAAGGTTTTATAGCCTTTTCCACTATGCCCCAGCTGGCTCGGAAAATCAAGGTCTTCTTGGCTCTGGCACCTGTGACCACGGTGACATTTGCTCAGAACCCGCTTAGAAAGCTTGCATTCTTTTCTGACTACGGACTTAAGGTTGGTCTGCACTATGTTCTGTACAGCCAAAATATAGTTTTTCATAGGGATTGTGAAATTATCTATGGAATATTTGAAGTGATTTACAGAGAGGGGAGCTCTGCGCTCTGTTTTCATAATGCAGAAAAACATCTAAAACATCTTGCTACAGAACCTTTCAGTCCTGTCCTGAATTCACTCCCCAAAATGTTCTGGTAGAATTAGAGCCAAAATGTTGGTGAATAAAACTGATGCAGCTTGGATTGAGCCCTACCGTTCAACACGAGCATAATGAATGTAAGAGATCATGCCCATAAAAAACAAGGAACAGATGCATTTAATGGGGTGCAAGGGAGGCTTCATTATGGGCAACCTGAATATGGGGATAAAATAGGAGTTGTAAAGTGGTGATGCTTTGGGGAAAAGCATGATCAGACTCTCTATTTGACAAGTACGTTTTCAATTTTACAGGAGTTGTTTGGCACCAGGGAGTTCCAGCCACACACTGCCCTGGGGGAGCTGCTCCTCTCCAAATTCTGTGTCTGCTCCAAGGTCTGCAAGAGCATCTTGGCTATGACTTTTGGGTTTAACTGGAAGAACACAAACATGATATGCGGGAATAAACCCGCAGAGGGTCCTTCTGAAGGACAAAGCCTTGGCAATGCCCTATTTTGTGGAGCCAAGTGAATCCTGTTGTGAAATGTGCTTGTGTCCTTGCAGAACCGAATCAATGTATACGTGGGACACACCCCGGCAGGGTCCTCAGTCCAGGACATCATCCACTGGCTGCAGGTAAGCCTTCCCCAGTTCCTTCCTGTGCCAAACAGAGTGTCACCGCTCCCTTGTGGGCAGCCTGCTGCGCTGGTTGCTGCAAGACACACCTTTGTCAGATCTTTGTTGGTTTTATTTTCACCCCTCCATAAAACACTTGGCCAAGTGGCCCCAAAGGAGTGGATCTGTAGAGAGAAACACTTGGAGCTGAGAACCCTGCAACCACAGCAGGCACATTCCAGGGGTCTTATTTCAGACCAGCTTCACTCTTGCCCTGCAGCCCAAGTGCCATTAGTGGTCAGACTGTGGCAGAGATGCTTCTGGAGAGCAGCCAATTAAACTTATTACCTGTTAAGCTGATTATTTGTCCTTCGTCCCATTATGGGCATGAGAACAGTCACCATCAGAGCCCTTTGACACTGCAGTTGTGTTCTGCTGGACTCCTTTTCTCTTCCCCAGACTAAAAATTGGCACAATTTTTTGTAGATGGCAGGTTCAGTCCGTGCACCTTCTCTGAGGTGTATGCTGTACTCAGGGCACAGCTTCTTTCTTGTGTGGAATTTCTGCTTAGGGACTAGAAGCACTTTGTGGGGTTTCTAGCAAGAACACACACTCCGTTTTCTGTTGTGCTGCTACTCAGTGAAGGGATCAAACCATGGCCACCTCAACCTTGTATTGCTGATAGTCTGTTCCAGTCAGACAAGAGATGCTCAGAGGCTCCTTCCATTTTTGATTGTGCCATTTCAGGCCAATTCTCCAGCCCACGAGGAATATTTAGAGTTCTAAACCCATTTTCTAGAACATTTTAATCTCTTCCTATCCTGGTGTTACCCACAAACATTAGAAATACAATCTCTATTTGTCCAAAATCATGACAATAATTACTTGTACTGGGCCTAGGGCCAGTACAAGTACAAGCACGTGTGAGATACACTTGAACACTCCTTCCAGTTCAGTGATATAAACCAACTTTTGAGGTTTGACTTTTGAGGGTTGGCTGCACTCCCACAGAACTGTGATTTCACTTAGACCACTGCATGTCTGAATTTGCTGCAGGGAGTCCAGAGTGGGGCACTGAGAGCTTTTGACAGTGGGCATGTGTACAACAGCCTTCGCTACAGAGAGGTGAGGTTCTTCCCATGGCCATGACCTTCCCTTTCCCTGTTCTCTTCCCATTCATGCCTGGTGTGATTCCTCTTAATTTATTCCTCTCTTCACAAACTGGAAGTCAGGATCTCTGCTTGGAACAACAGCATTTTCAATTCTCAACTCTATTCTCAACCTTTTAAATGCAATAAAACATTAGGCACTTTCCACTGTTCATAGGATAAGGGGGAATGGTCTCAGGTTATGCCAGGCTGAATATTATGAAAAAATTATTCTCTGAAATAGTGGTTAAGCATTGGAGCAGAAAAAAAAAAAAAAAAGGCAAAAAAAAAGAAAATTTTTTAAAAGCTTCTTTCTTTCTTAAACAAGAAAACTTGTTCAGAAAGCAGCATGATTATTAACTGGATAACTGCAGGTAATGAGAAGTGTTGCTGACAAATCACCTCATGTCAAGTCCTCAGGGTGTGGAGCTGAAACAACGCTCCAGAGGCATTTTAATTTCAAAAACTTGCTTTCAAACACTTCCCTGCTGTCACTGGGCTGAAGGAAGTGCTGGTGACTGTGGGAAGTGTCACCACAAACCCTGGCAGGGCTGGCTGGGAGGGACCTGTAGTCCCCAGTCCAACCTCCTGCTGGGAGCAGGAGGATCCAACAGCATCAGATCAGGGCAGCCAAAGTTCTGCCTCCTTAACAAAACCATCTGTAGTATCACAACCAGAATTTCTAGCAGGGCAGAACTAATTTGCTAATTAATTTTAACTAAATTTACGCACTAAATTGTAGCACATAAGGCTATGCTGCATCTTTGTTGAAGTTTCTCTTCTTTCTAGAAGGAAGGAGTTCCAGCTTTTATCTCCCTCCATTCCCAAAGAGCAGCAATTCTTCTTGCATGGTGTGTAATTTGTTGCATTCCAGCAAGGTGTCCTCTTTGTGAAGCCCCTTTTCCATCTTCTCAGAGGGGGCCACCACTCTACGAGGTGAAGGACATGGAGGTGCCCACGGCCATCTGGAACACGGGGCTGGACTGCCTGGCTGACCCCCGGGGCACCGCCCTGCTCCTGCCCAAGGTCAAGAACCTGGTGCACCACAAGCTGATTCCCCACTGGAACCACCTGGATTTCCTTCTGGGCCTCGATGCCACTGAGATTTTGTACTGGGAAATCCTGGACATCATGAAGAAACATCCGTAAAGATGCTGGTTTGATTCGATCCAATTGTTTTGCTGATTTATCTCATAAGATTAGTGCTGTCTCTAGGGGATTTTGAAGTTTCTCTCTATTTGGACCCCCTGAATATAGTTGATTAAAAGGTTCTCCTTTTATCTGAAGCAGTGACAGGGTGGGGAGAGGAGCCTTCATGCTATTCACTGCATTGCCTTTCTTTTTCCACTTTCTTTTCTTCTTCCTTTTTTTTTTTTTTT
>VZTJ01002496.1:125861-164393 GCA_013397795.1 Orthonyx spaldingii | reverse complement strand
TTTTTTTTTTTTTTCCTTTATCAGTGACACAAAGTTCATTATTGCTGTCTCAGGTCTGGCACTGTTATGTTTAAAACCACCAAGGTGGATCAAAAAGAGATCCATCATATCTGTGGTGAAAACCAGCAGAATTAGGATCCCAGGATGTTTTGGGTTGGAAGGGACCATAAAACTCATCTCATGCCATCCTCTGCCAAGGCAGGGACACCTTCCACTGTCCCAGGCTGCTCCCAGCCCCAATGTCCAGCCTGGCCTTGGACACTGCCAGGGATCCAGGGGCAGCCACAGTTTCTCTGGGCACCCTGTGCCAGGGCCTGCCCACCCTCCCAGGGAACAATTCCTGCCCAATATCCCATCCATCCCTGCCCTCTGGCAGTGGAAGCCATTCCCTGTGTCCTGTTCCTCCAGACCCTTGTAAATAGTTTCTCTTCATCTTTCCCCCTTCAGGTACTGGAAGGATATCTCCCTAGAGATAAAACAGTACTAGTGGTTTTGAATTCAATAAAAATTGTAATTAATCACATTTTTAATGTGGCTGGGTTTGAGGGTTTTTTTCCCTTTCAGTGACTAAGAGGCAAGAAGTGAATAAATCCTGCAAAGAAATTACAAGTCACACAGTCCAGCATGTGATTCTGGTGCAGAATGAGTAAAACCCAAATAAAAAAGGGTGCATAGGGTACTCACAAAGTGCCTCTGTCTTAGGGTTTATCTGAGAGGTCTTGGTAATAAGATTCCATGGTGATCTCAGAGGTGTTGTGATGTGTTGATGATTTTTTTATTTAGCCTGAAGGAAGAGCAGTTATTTTACAGCAATAAAATGTTTGCGTGTTTCTGTCAGCCAAAATCCAAGGCTCATCAGAAAATCTTGATAAACATGTCAATAGTGTGACCACCAAAAGAATCGGTTTCTTTCACGGAGGGAGAATCCAGTAGTGAGGCAAAGCAGTATTTAATGGAGAAATTACTCAAAATCACGCACTGGAGTACGGTCAGATTTTCAGTCTGTTGTACTTCCTTTAAAATTTACTGGAAGATCTGCATGGTCATGAAAAGCAGAGTAGATCGATGAGAGGTTTGGGGGATACCAGAAAATAAATTTGGGGGACATCAGCAGCCATTCCAAGTGTTGCTGTGTGTTATTTTTGGTAACAGAATTCTTGGCTATCATTTTCTTGGCAGAAATGAAGGACAGAGATTCCTCCCTGGTGCTGGCTGTCTTTGTGCTGGCCTTGCTGGCCACTGCAGTGGCCTTTGGGGACAAGCTTCCCAGAGGGACCCTGAGCAAAGCAACTGGCAGTGACATGGCGATGCCGTGTTTGTTCCCCTGCTGCTTCCCTCATCAGCCTGTCCTAAGCCTTTCTCCTCTGCAGAGCAAAGCCAGCAAGCCAAATGAAAATTTAATGAAATTTATTTATGAAAAGAAGCTTGCATTCATTACCATTTCCTGGTGTACCATGAAGCCACATTGACTGAAGTAAATAATTCATGATTTATTTCTTTTTCCACCCATTGTCTTCCTAAGCATGTAGCTTCCACCTCATTTCAAGAAGCTTTGTGTAAAATTGTCTTTTTAGGTAATGCTCTTCACCTAATCTGTTTATTCAGTTTGTTCAAGACAGTCCATTTCCAGTAAAAACTTTTCTCTCTACTAAGAAAATTACTTGCAAATTTTATCATGTGATCAGATTATCGGATTTGGATATTGTTTGCTTTTCTGTCTTTAAGAGATTCTCTAAGCATCTTTCTGTAGTACAAATACTTGCTTAAATTAATCCTGTTTAAATGCATCTCTTTTTTTTTTTTTCTTGCTTTTAATTTTCTTTGCAGTTCTGCAGAAACAATTTGCCCAAAGCAAAAAAAAAAAATTTTAAAATGCAGCCTCACTTGGTATTTTGCCATGGGGACAAAAGGACTTTTCCTTGATTGCTTTGTCTCCTTTTGCTGTGCCTAAACATTTTCATTCCCTTTTAAAACCCTGAAACAAAGCTGTGACCCAAATCCTGGCTGGAATGAAAATAAATCAGCTGCCAGCAGTGGGAGACATTTGGAGATGAGACACGTGGCACATGGCAGGACCCAGGAGACGTAGAAATAAATGAGTAAAGAATCCCCAAATCATCTCCTGGGGTTAGGGGGGTATAGAGAGGACACCTCAGGGTGACACAGCATTCCCTGCCTCCACTCCCTGTGGGCACCCAGGCAGCTGGGAAACACAGTGCAGACCAAAAATCCCAAATTAGCAGTCTGGGAGGGTTTTCCTGATGCTGTTTTCCATCAGTGCCCTGCATGGTCCCATCTCAGCTGAAGGGAGCCGTGGCTGCCCTGGCCTCTTCTACCCCACAGGATGCTAGTCCCGTGACGCTGCCACCGTGGGCTGCCACACTGCTCCTGCCCAGCTGCCCAGTCTGGCCTGCTGTCCCTTGCTGGGACCACTGGAAAGGCACCAGGGCCCTCAGGGCACAGCAGCACTGTCGTGAGGCCATCACCACCCTGCAGAGGGAGAGGACCCCTGTCATTCCATGTGTTCTGGTGGGAAAGGAGGATCGGAGCTGTGCCATGCGAGACTCCACGGCCTGCTGAGTCAGCACCTTTGTCCTTTGGCTGGCAGGCGAACACATCCCCAAATAAAAGGTGAAATGAAGAAACAGTCTTGCCACAGGGCTCGTGGGCTCCTGGGAGAGCAAGTCTCAGCAGGTTGGGTTTGATGTGGCACCAGTTACAGCCAGACCTGCTGGCCCTTGGCTCCTGAGCTTCTCTGCTTTGGTGAGCAGGTTGATCATTTGTGAAAGAATTGGGAAGCAATATAAAATAATGGTCAGGACTCTGGGTGTTCACAGTTTTGTGGATGGTATAACATGAGCCTGGCTTTCTTTTACTTGAAAGAGGCACCTGAAGTGTGTTGTTTGAAGGTGCAGCCTTAAACACAGATGTAATCCACCCTCACCAGCCTCGGCATTGTGTTGCAAAAGGCTGGCAACACCTTCCAGTGCTGTGTGCCAATTCCTTCCTTTTGTCAACCTGTTATTAGGCAATCTATTGACAGACTGACTTGGATGCTCCCTGAAGTGAATCCTTCTCCTTTCCCTCCTGGGATGCAGATCAGGGGTTGGAATATCTTTGCGGAGCCTGAGCTGGGCTCAGTGTCTTGCAGAGACCCCCAGTGTGCCTGGTGCAGGTGGCACCACCAGCTGCCTTACGAGGATCAGGATCGATGCTTTGAGCCCCACAAGCTGCTCAGATGATGTCAGTTTGGCTTAGAGAGCAATGCTTTATTCCTTAAATGTATTTATCTCTCTGTTAAAAGGCGGGGGATGCAGAGGTTGCAAATTAATCCCACTGAGGTTTAATCCACCTAGACCGTCAACATTTTTATTTTCTTTGGATTGGAGGTCCTAAAACCTTCTGCTGTGGGTGTCTTCTGTTACGTGCAGAGACTTGCAGGCAGAACTCTACAAACAACTGCTGATCAGCACATGTAATACAGAGATGGGTCTGCCATAAATAATATGCAATAAACAGAGTAAATTAACCCCATGTAATAGATAGATGGGGCTTCTAGGCTGAGCACAAGAGTGCCCACCACACCTGATTGAGCGGCTCTGCTGGCTGGGCAGTTATTAGGAGGTGGGGAGATGCTGCTGTCTGTTCCTTGGAAAACCTGGAGTTGCTGTTTCTGACTGTCCACCTGGTCGGGTTTTCACACCGAGGTTTTTCTCCAGAGTCCTGGAGTTGCTGGCAAAATAGAAATAGCTCAGTTCTGGTCACTGGGCCACACCAAGGACGCCCTGCGGATGCAGATGATCTTTTTGGTGCCAGCTTCTGGCAATACTCTGCCATTCCCATCCCTGGCAAGGTGAAAGGCACGTGCAGAGGACTCATCCATCCCAGTGCTGGGCTACTCTGCTTCTACCAGCTGGCAGATGAATGGCTTTGGTGACTGAAGGAGTTATCTCTGAGTAGTCCTGCTGACAAGGTAGAATCCTGAAAGTGAAATGTTCAGCCTTGCCAGATGTCCCCAGAGCTTGAAACTAAGTCATGGCACTACCAATTCCTGCCCTGTTTAATGCAGCACAAATCTAAGCCAAAAAATAAATATATATATCACTTTGATTCCAAAGAGTCAGTAACAAATTAACCCATCCAGGGTAAACAGAGTGGCTGCAATTTACTCCTCTGGTCGTGACTTTCTTTTTCATTTCAATAGTAAGGAGCTAAACAGGATGAGCAAGTAAAGCTTGGCAAGAAACAGTGTGATTGGAGAGGGATAGCTGGGTGGATTTGTGAGGTGAGGAAGGGCCCAACCTCTCTGAGCTCTTCTTGCACATTTCATCACCAACAAATCACCAGTTCTTGAACTTTACTCGGCTCAGTGAGGAGGGTCTGGTGAGGAGAATCTTCTACTTCCCTGCCCTTTGCCAGCTGTGCCTAGCTCCGAGCCCCCGGGCCAGATGTGGCCTCTTTCCATCAGAGGCTGTCACAAGGTCACTTTCCTCTCCTCCTGCGCCTAAATCCACAAACCACAGCACCTACTTGATTCCTGGAGTAAAATTTCACACTTGCAATACTCTGAGCCAGCAAAATCTGAGAGAAAAACCCAACACAGCAGATCTGCAAACCCAGCAAGCCCAGCAAGCTGAGGGCTGGAGCTTGGCTGTGATGCAAGATTTTATTGCAATCTCTAGAGTCACAGAGGGTGGGCAGAAATCACAGCATTGCATTTAAGGAATTAAGTCAGTGTGGAACAGGGGGACAGGAGACATTTCTAAGGAGGTCATCCCTCATACAAACCCTGTGCCGCCAGGCACGTGGGAAAGGGCGGCTCCTCCATCCTGGGGCAGCACATGGATGGACTCATGGGTGGATTCATGGATGGATTCACAGATAGATTCATGGGTGGGTTAATGGGTGGATTCATGGATGCATTCATGGGGCTTTCTTCATCGTGTCCACTATCTGCCTGTACACACGCTCCGTGGTGTTCAGGCCCCAGTGGTGGTCGCAGTGGTTCCACTCATGGAAGTGGTAATGGTGGATGGCCTTGGTGAGGTGGGGCAGCAAACGCCGGATCTCGACAGGGGGACTCACTCAGTCCTGTCCTCCAGTCCACAGGGCCACAGGCACCTCCATGGCTTTGATCCTGTGAAAGGGTGGGGTCAGCTGGAAAGGGGAGAAACACTACTGTCATCTGCGGGCTCTGATGGATGGGGTGTGATCACCATCCCAATCCCAGCCAGCCCCATCCCATTCACCTGGTTATACTTCTCCATATTTCTCAGCCCATAGTCAAACTGCTTGAACTCCCCAGTTTTGGCAGTCTGGAAGGCAGAGACAGAGTCAATCCAGGTAACGCTCTGGATCAGCCTCCCTCTGGACAGCTGTGGCTTTTGAGACACCTTGTTGCAGCAGCTTAAAAATCCCTTTTAGCTCTTGGTTTCAATTCTACCTCCTTACCTGTCTCCAGGGTGAATGAAGCAGCATTTGAAAATATCATGTTCACAGATTAAAAGAAAGAAAAGTTAAAGCAGTTATAAAATCAGAGTATCTACCTGTCCGCAGTGCAGAAGACTTTTTACTGATGTATAGTCTGGAAAATGAGATAAGTATACATCCAGTCGGCTCTACAGGAAAAAGAAACCATTTTCTAAGTGAGTTGAAGGATGGATGAGGAAGGATGAAAATCTATCTAGGCAAAAAACCTCAAACATTCTGTCTTATAACTGCAATATAAAAATTACACACTCTTTATTCTTTGGCAGCTTTATTCTGCTCAGAGCTAGAAGTAGCTTTCAAAGGTAAACCAGTTAATCAATATTTTAGAATAGAAATACAACTGGTCTGGTCATTTTTTAGTTATTTTCTTCTGTAAACTTGTTGCATGTCAGCTGAAAATGAGGCAGGAGTTTCCTTCCACTTAGAGATGAGACCACAAGTGATTCTCTCTTACCAAAGACTCCATTAGGTTTAACATCTCAACACCACTGCAGGAAACCTCCAAATAACCACTGCCTTTCACACCTTATTTTGGGGGTTTATATTCATTTTTGTGTCCCATTAACTATCTCTAGGTGTCTAGGAAAACCTGAGAGGATTCTGACCTAGACTGAGAGCCTTGTGCACCTACCGTGTTCAAGTTCTTCCTGTCTAACCCTCCAAAAACAAAGATCTTGTTGGCACACTCTTCAGCTTCCAGAGGCCTGCTGCACTTCTCTGCCAGCATGTCTTTCTCCTTCCTCTCCACTAGAACCAGCTCTCTGGTTCCAAATGCTCTCTGCAAGAGTACGAGGAAATGTTAGGAATGGTGTTAGGAGCTCCAATGCCTGACGCAGGTGTGGGATCAGTGCACAGTGGTGATGTAGGCTGCAGGAGTTGCAAAAAGTCTCTGGATTTCAGGACTAACAACACACCAACACCTCTTGTACCTTGAGTATCCAGTCTGGTAGAAAGGTGAACTTTAAAATGGGGCCTCGGATGTGGCGGAAGGTGTACAGAGGAGCCAGGGCAAAGAAGAGTTTGATTTTCTCACCCAGGTGTGGCAAGCTGGAAAATGCTATGAAACCTGAAAAGCAGCACGACATCACAACAAGAACCCCAGCTCACCCCAGACCCCATGTTTGAGGTCCAGGGTTTGTATAAAAAATGCTCCTGGATGCCAGCACAGCCCAGGATAGATGGGCAGAACGTGGCAAACCCCTCCCATGCAGAAGGACCAGAAAGGAAGGCAGGGACAGGGACAGTGACCAGAGCAGCCATCTTCCCAGCAGCCGTCTTCCCAGCAGTTTGGGATGGACATTGATGCCTCTTTCCCATGGACCAGCTGCCACCCATGGCCCTCTCCTCCCCCTCCTCACTTACCCAGGGAGTTGCCCTGAGAATGGCCAATGTAGAACAGCTTCTCCTGCTCTGTTTGCATCAGGATGAAGCCCACCATGGCCGGGAGGTCATACATGGCCATCTCGTGGAAGCTGCGTGGCAAAGGGAGAGCCTGGAGGAGATTTCCACCTCCCAACCTCCCACAGACACCAGGGGCTCAGCACTGACAGCCCAGCACCTGTTCTTGGTGGTCCCTGACCTGAAATCCCAGAACTCCTCAGAGTCAATGGACAGGTTGACGTGCCGGCGGGACTAGCTGTTGCCCCAATTGTTCCCCATCCAGACATCGTATCCCATGTCCGCCAGAATGAAGGCCAGGCTGCTGTTAGGCAAATTGTCCACCCAGTTACCACCATCCTGAGAAAACCCATGCAGTATCAGCACAGGTAACCTGGATCCTGAAAGAGGAGGTATGAGGTAGTTGACAGAAACAGACACCTTTCCCATATGGAAATAAAACACCCCAGGCACCTTGATACTGTTTTCTGCAGGTTGCACATTAAACATTCTCTCTCCCATTATTTCTCTGGTTATGCCGGTGCTTGTTTGTGTTTGGGGGCCTTTGCCACCCCAGACCCTGAGCCTGGACCTTGGACCAGGGTTTGCTGCAGGGAAGGAGCCTCTGGGGCTTGCTGGGTCACACTGCCCCATCTCAGGTGCAGCAAAACACAATGCTGAGCTCCTGAATCCCCAGGGACAGCTCAAGGCAGCTGGGGAAAAAACTCCTCATCTTTCCTCCGGCTGCCCAAACCATGCCTGAAGGCACAGACATTCCCACTGGTTCCTCTTGCATCTGGGCAGGTGGCAGGGTCACACCTGGTCCCCCCTCGGCAAGGTTGAGCCCACCTGAGAGCCCAGCATCCCCCCTGCCATGGGGAATCCGGTTGAGGCTCAGGAAGTAGCCGTCCTCTGTCATCACCTCGTGCTCCTCGCTGGAATACCCGTGGAAAAAGATCTTCTCGCTCTGCAGGGACAATGGTGCAAGGGTAGAGGGGGACCGAGCACTCTCAGCTTCCCCCACTCCTGCCACCCACGTTCCCTGGTGTCACCTTCATCTGAAGGAATTAGAGGAAGAGCCAATCGGAAGACATGAAGTGAGTGACACCAATGCAAATATGGGAGATTTTTGATGCCCCAAGCCTCCCAGATGAGGCTGGGTGCAGATATCAGGGTTAGGGATGGGGTGAGCTGAGCTGGTCCCTCAGGAAGGACTTTGGGAACACCACACACAGATCCCACAGGGGGTGTTTGCCCTCTCAGCACTTACGATGTTCATGAACCTCTCAGGGTTGTGGATTACTTCAGCGCCTGGGATGGCATCTTGGAGCCCCTGGGCCAGGCACAGGGCCACCAGCAGCAGCCACATCTCACCTGCCCACAGCACCTGGGGGATAACGGAGCTGGATGAGCAGGACTGTGTGTGCTCCGGAGGCACAAGGAAAGCCTGATGCTGCCATGGGGAGCAGGTGTCTACAACCCCTTGTGCAGTTTGGAACCCACCCCAAGCTTCTCTTGCTGACCATTCTCATCTAGTCCAGCTGTAATTGCAGTGTGGGACAAGCAGCCTCCTGCCACCCCCTGCCTGGGAAAAGCATCAGGGTGCTTTCAGGGAAATCCTTAGACTTTCAGGGAAGGCATTTCAAAGGAAGAATCCTCCCACAAACAGGAGGGGCCGTGTCAGAGCTCCATCCTGCAGAAGCTTCCCTGTTCCATGCCTGCCTTGCCACCTGTTCCGGGACTGCCCTGCCATCCACAGCACCCAGCCCAAGGCATTCCAGACTCCAGGACAGATTCTCCAAAGTCCATTTCCCTGATGATTGAGTTGCTGGAGCAAAAGAAGGCTCTCTGCCTTCCAGAGGAGGTGTCTGGGTGCATTTTCCCAGTAGCATGGGAAAATTGCATGGAAACTTTTCCTGGGCTGCTCAGGAAAATGGCAACACTCACTCAGTGCAGAGCACCATGTGGGCCACAGGAAAAACTCCCTCTCACACCAGAAAACAAAGGGCCAACTCAAGCTTTGCTCTGTGTTTAAGTCCACCACCAACACCTCAGTGCTCCCATCTCCATGTACAGGTGAGATGGGATGTCCTGGGATTAAGCTGCTGTGGTGGCTGAGGGAAGGAGAGGTCAGACTGCTCCATGCTCCTGTAGACAAACCACATGGCTAAACCTGATCTCCCCTCGTCCTGCCCAGCTGCTCAACACCACTGGCCACAACTGCAGGGTGGGCTCAGTGCAAATCACCACTTTTAGATGCTTTTAGTTCTCCAACCTGCATGTGCAAGGAAGGTGGGAAGGGCAGCAAGAAGGCAGCAGCTGCAGTGGCCGCCTCCTCACACAGCTTAGTCGCACAGACGCAGGCAAGATACTGCAGGCCATGCCTGGGGACGTCAGAGACTGACCACATTGCTGAAATGACCACTTTAGTGAGCACTGTGGATTACAGTCAGGTGATGCCAGACAGCACAACATGATCCTCAGTGCTATTTTCTGGTTTTTAAACCCACAGGAGTTTCACACCAATTGCTTCCTCTCATTGAGCTTGTCACTTAGGAAAGAGCTTCTTTCTCTTGGGGCTACAATCCCTGTCCAGAGAGGCATCAAATGCCTGCCAAATTCTGTGCCCATGGTCCATCTCCCTTAGATCTGCACCCAACCCTGCACTTCATCACATGCTAGAGGACCTTTCACTGCTCCATGACCTGCAACAGCTGACACACAGGCTTGTGGTTTCTGTGGCTCCTGCACATTTTGTGATAAGAGCTTCCTCTTCTCAGTTCCCCCTCTCCCAGCTCCTGAGCTGTGGCACTGAGATTTCCCACATGTTGGACGTCACCTCCATGCTGAAGGCTCTGCTTCCCACCCCAGTGTCACCCAGATATCACAGAGGCACACCACAGTGGCCATGACCAGTGACAAGCTGTGTCACAAAGCCCACAGATGCCAGAGACAGCACTGGCAGACAGCATTCAGCAGGGCAGAAGCAACTCCTCCTGGTATCCCAAGATATGGCAGCGAGGGAAGGATTGGTCACTGTGCATTCTTGTGGCATTCAGCAAGCACTAACAGATTCCTGGGCTGGGGTGTGAAAACTGGGCAGGAATGCAGAAAGAACAGCCAAAATGACAGTCCCCACTTCCTGCACCCAATCTTGGGCTCACACAGGTTGTCAGAGTTGTGTCCATCCCCAGGTGACTGGCACAGTCCAGAGCATTCCTCCTCAAAGCTGCCACCAGCCCTGGGTAATGCAAGCAAGCCCCTGCACCCCATCCTCTTCACAGAGTCCAAATGGATGAAGGCCGAGGAAAATGTCTAACCACCAAGTTCTCCACACATACAAGGCACAGCTGGAGGGATAATAAAGCTTCTTGACTCAGCTGAGATCCTTTCTTTCAGCACCAGCCTGGGCTAGAAGGAGAGCAGACACTGCACATTGACCTGATCTGCTGCTCCAGGCCCTCTGTGCAGCCAGCAGTGATTGGTGGCACTGAGGAAATCAATCCGTGGAGAATCAATCCATGGCACTGAAGGAACCAATCCTCTTGCCTTATAAAGACACACAGAGAGGTTGGGACTTGTCCATCAACATCTGGAAGCCCAGTCCCTCTCCAATCAAACAGCCCAGTGCTCCTCTCCAGCCCGATCATTCAGACACTGCATCCCAAGCTCCAGGGAGCTCAGCAGCAAAGAGCCACATCCTAAAGGCTGGGCAATATCCCTGTCACCAGGAACACACAGGTCTTGTGGCATCCTCCAGCTGGGAGCTGCATTTTTGGCATTCCTTTGCAGAGGAATTCCAGCTGCTGTGCCTGTGCTCTGGGGTTGCCAGACAGGTCACTGGCTGTTCATGCCTGGCTTTCCAGGTGTAGGTACCTGTTGGGAACCCCTGTCAGCTCTGCATGTCAGCACCAGGCTCAGGGACAGGCACAGGGACCACACCTGGGTTGAAAAGAAAGGGGCAGATCTCACACAAGAAAGGAGGAAGAAATACCACTTTCATGTGATGCTGAGTTTTGTTGGTGTGGACAACCCAAGAGAGGAAATCCAAAGGGTGCAAAGCAAGTCTCCCTCCCATGGGCAGGCATGACAATCAGCCCTCCACGATGGCTCTGAGTCCATAGGACCCTTTAACCACATTTTCCAGCCCCATCACCTCTCCTGCCAGGAGAGAATGGTGCTGGGAAGGGACTTTTGGGGTCTCCATCCCAGCCTCCTGCTCACGCTCGTTTGGGCTGGTATCACTGCTGAGCAGAATATTTCCTCTCTCAGTGCAAAATGCCTCTGACTTAGATGGACACATGTTTGTTGTGGTTTTCGCCAGCAGAATTATTGTTTGGGCTTTTTCCTGGATTTAAATGCTGGCACAAAAGAGCAGGATGTGGCACTTTGCAGGAACTCCATTTAATTACAGGGCCATTGGGTGCTGTTCCCCACACCCAGCCAAGGTCCTGCAGGAAGGAGGCTGCTCTGGTAACAGCTACTGAGAGGTGGCAAAATGCTGCATTAGGAGTTCCCTGCCCTGACTGACCCTTCAGGCAGCACCAGGCACGGACCTGACAAGGTAAAGCTGGGCATTCCTTAAAGGAAAGGGAGCAAAAACCGTGCTGAGAAGTGCCAGAGAACAAAGCACACTTAATCTCCAACCTGACCTAGGGACAGCCTCCATCAGCAGAAATGATGAGAGTCTTCTCCCTCAGTTTCCCTACTACTGCAGCTTGGGCATCCAACACCAATCTAGTGACCCCCTGAGGTCACCTGCTCTGTCCCACCACCCCAGAGCCCAGTGGCTATGGGGATGCTCCCAAAAACCTGCCTGTCCCTAGCCCAGCTCATGACCTTCAGGCTGTGGCTCCCTGCAGTGCTCACACACTAGACCCAGTGTCCCCTGCTGCCACTAGGGCAGGGCAGGCAGGAGGCTGCTGAGATGCTCTGCAGACAGACCTGCACAGACCTTCTCCTCCTCCCCAGAACACCCCAGGTGCAGCAAAGCCAGATCCCACCAGGGATACTCCCCACGAAGGGCAGCAGGGGTTATGCCAGGTCTGCCTTTGGTCCCCGTGTCCTCACAAGCAGCTTCTGGCCTTCAGGCTCACCTTTATCTCCCTCAGTGGCTTGTAGGAAGCCTGATGAGCCTCTCTTGGTCCTTCAGAGGTCCTTTCTCTCCCGAAATTCCCGTTCCCCTCTGTGCCTCTCTGGACAAGCCACAAGCCCATGGTTCTCCCTAGGCCTTCCCCCTTTATTTCTCCAGCCCCTGCCCCACCTCCTTAACCTCTCCTCCTGGACAGGCCTGGCTACTTTCGGGAAGGATGACTCCATACCTGGGTCTCAAGACAGAGGAGATGTGTTGCACATGCAAGCCCTGGGAGGGGATTATCCCCTGAGCGGGGATTATCCCCTCTGCTTGGCATTGGGGAGGCTGTATCTCAATGCAGAATCCAGATCTGGGTTCCCAGGGACTACTGAGACACCCCCACATCAGACTGAGCCCAGAGCTGGTGGGTAGAGGCCAAGGCTGAGGTGCAAGGAGAGGCTGAGGGAGCTGGGTTGTCTCAACCAGACCCAATGGCTTATTCCTGCTATCCAAAGGGGTCCCAGAGGCACTGGGGCTGGATCCTGCTTGGAGAGGCACAGGGAGAGCCCCAGAGGCACAGGCACAGCTGCAACACAGCAAGCCTGGCTGTTCCCAAGGAAGCAGCCTGAAACGTGTGAGCGGGGCAGCCCTGGGGCCAGGCCCTGAGTAGTGGGGGGATCCCCCAGCTCCAAGGCAGGTGTTCACTGGCTGGGCAGGCTCAGACTGTAGTGGGTTGCCCGGCAAATCCAGAAAACCTCCATGTGATAAATACGATGCGATGTTGGCTTTCGCAAATGTTGGAGTAAATACTATGTGTTTTGTAACGTTGACTTTTGTAAACGTTTTATAATGTTGATTTTTGTAAAAGAAGTTTTACTCAAGTTTAGAGGTTTTTTTAATCCGAGTCTTGGACTGTGATGCTAATGCTAGTTGGAAGTTGTTCTAATGTTAACATTTGACCCAGGAGGGGCAGGAACTGGGTGTTGACTGTCACTGGGGGTTAGAGCTATTGTTGTAACAGTTGACCAATGAGGAGATTGGAACCTCTTGAATGTTTCAAAAAGGTAACAAATACCCTGGACAAGGATGACTGCGCAAGCTCTAAAAAGGCGGGATGGAGGAGGAGCCATGTTAAAATGGCTTGAATATGTATGACTGTTTATGAATATCTAATTGGCTGATGCAATATCGGGGGCATAAAAGGAGCCGCCATTTCGAGGCCGAACCTCTGGTGGGTTGCCATGCTCCCAGTGTTGTTCCTTTTGCTTTATGGATTTTGTCCCCTATTGTCTTTTATTAAATTTTCTTTAAATTTTAACAGAGGAGTGAGCTTTGTTTCTCACATCCAGAAAACTTCAAGCCGTCTGCTTTTCCTCTCAGCCAGGGCAGCAGCCTCTTGGCACAAATCCCTCTTGGCAGGTCCCACTTGTGGGCCTCTCACCAGCACGTGCATGGCCAATGTGAGAAAGGAAGCTCACTTCTTTAAATTTTAAAGGTTTATTTAAATAAAAAGGACAATAGGAGACAAATAAGAAAATTATCCGAAAAAGCAGAGGGGTGCAGCACTGCGTGCTCTGCCACCAACAAAGGGTAAAGCCAGAAACACCCCTCCCGGCAGTTTTTAAACTCTTCTTAGCCCCACCTCTGTGTGGTATTGATTGGCTCATTGTCACCAGGGTTCTTTTATTGGTCAATTGCCTTCCAATGGTGATTGTCCGGTTATCCCTTTATGCTGATTAGGCCTCAAAAGTTGACACCCTCTCCCCTCCCCTCTCTTAGCAAGAACTTTCCAGAACATCACCAACAATTAACAGGGTACATATCAATTCACAACAATTACAATAATTACAACAATCAATTCTACCACGTAAGCATCTATGAAAGCCAACTTCATTAACTATATTTATAACAGCCAATAAGTAGGAAAATCCCAAGCGTAGTCAGGATGTGCTTTCCCCCACCAAGCAGGAGCTGAGACACCGAGGGGACCCACAGGTGTGGGAAGGGAGCCTGGGAAGATGCACGTCCAGGGTCACACCTCCCTGCTCTGCCACTCTCAGCCCAGCATCCAAGGGACAATTTCCTCCCCTTGAAGACAACGAGGCCTTTCCACCCCACCGAAGCAGAATAGCTCCAGAGGGAGGGCAGGGAGGGGTTTGGTGACAGGAGCAATAAAATGATCAGGTAGTGAGGGAGCTCAGCACAGAACCTTGCTTCTCTCCCTGGTGACAGAGGAGGAAAGCAAACCAGAAACAGGGGTAACCTGGGATTTTGGGCTTGGGTGAGATTTTTTCACTAGAAGACTTTACATTCCACTACTGACAAAGCAGAAAAACCTGAGCCCGAGTTTCTCATTCAATTAAACTCAACAGCACCAACTGCACACACAAAAAGGAATATTCCACCTGCTCTGCAACACAAGGAACACAAGAAACCTTTGTAACCAGCTGAAAAGTACAGAGGATTTATGAAGGAGTTTATTTCTCCTCCACAACTGCAGGAAGAAGAAAAGCAAAGCCAGTCAGGGTGTTGTGGTGACGCTGGCTGGCAGCAGCCTCTGGGAATCTGTGGTCCAACCTCAGCCCCTGTCAGGGACAACCTCACCACTGCAGAGGGTTGTGGAGGGTCTGAGATAACAGCATGGTTTATCAGTGTAACAGAACCACCCCTGTGACCCCGACAAAGCAGCACAAACACAGCTCTTGGTGTTCCTGTCTGTAACCCAGCCAGGTTGCCCTTTCCCTTCCCGCCCCCCCCGAGAGAGAGCTCCTTCCCCACAGAGCTCCTGCCCCAGGTGGCCCTGGCCAGGCCCCAGAACCACCTCATGCTCAAGGAGTCTGGACAACCATGGTTTGTTGGTTTGGGGTTTTTCAATATACCAAACAGCTACACTTTCCGAGAGGGATTGGGCAGCAGCTCGTTTCCCTCCTCCAGCACTTTCACAACACCCTCTGCTGCCCAGGTTTCCTGTTTCCTTTGGAGAGCACCATCCCAAGGACAAGGACCACTCCAGGAGCTCAGTGCCCACCCACATGGCCAGACAGCAGCAAGCTGAAGTGCAAGGAAATTTAGGAAAAACCACCTGAGATTCAAGCAGCATGGGGCAGGTGGTCTCAGGTCCATCTCTGCCCATGTGTGGGGGATGTTCCCTCCCAGGACTCACACCATGGTCACACCAGTCCTGACCCAACAGCAGCACTGGTGAGAAGGCAGCACAGTGTTCACCCTCAGGTTGCTTTCCAGTAGCCCCCTCCACTCCCCATGCCTTTCAGTGGGTGTTTGTTACAAGAGGAAAATAAAATAACACTTAAAACCTATGGAATAAGCTTAGCTCAGAATTCTTAATTTTTATACCATTTTTTTTTCTGATTTCCTCATACCTCAATAGTCTGTGCAGTGATTCACCCTGGGGGGGCTCCCCAATAATGTGGCCCCAAACTTGATGCCAGGACCAGGAGTGACCATAGCAGCCTTTCTGATATCCTGTACCCAAAAGGAAGGCAAGTTCTGTTGGTGCTGGGAGGGAGGAGGAGTGGTTTTTTTCTTGACTGGGCATATCTGATCCTGTTTTTCCACCTTTCCTCCTCTCCCTGCAGGGGAAAAATCAGATTCTGCTCTGAACCACTGCTCATTTGAGGGTGAGCCAGCTGGGAGGGCTTCTGGCACTGCCTGCAGCTAGTCCTTGGTAAAGACCAGTCATTACAGCTCCAGAAAGAGGTGGAGTTATTTCAGCTTTCCAAAGCATGTTTGCATTTGAGCAAGCGTGTCCGGACCAGGCCTGGCAGGTGTTGACAGCAGGAGGGATGCAGGGTCCCACAGGGTGCACAGCCACCACCGGGGCCCTGCAGTGTGGGCACCTTAGCAAGGAGTGGAGAGGTGGCCACCAAGGCAGCAGTGCCAAAAATGACCCCCACAGCCAGCGCCACCCCTCACTGAGCCTGCAGGACCTCCTCAGACACCAGGCAGCTCTTGGCCAATGGCACTGCCAGCTGGGAAGATGTGAAGCCTGGGAAGATGTGAAGTCTCTATCCACAGTTTCTTCCCTCCCTGGGGATGGATTTGTTTTTCTTTTTTTTCCACAGAGCATGTCCTGAAGTCACAATGGGGACTGGGAGGTTCTGCATTGTCAGGCTCATTCTATGCCAGGAGGCAGCGGGAAGAGCCAAAAGGAGCTTGGATGGCTTTCCCACAGGGGTTTGTTGGAATAAGCTAGGCTGCTCTCACGCACCCCACAGGACCCTGAGCACTAACACCAGCCCTGTGTACCAACACCAGTCCCACACACCAACACCAGTCCCACACACCAAAACCAGTCCCAGTGCAGATGGAGGGTCCAGAGGCTGCCTATCCTCGAGTTCACAGAGGTCATGGGCGTTGCCAAATGACTCCGTCAGATGGAAATAACCGATTTGTTACAGCTCCCAGCTCTTCTGCAGTGCCACGAAAACATTCCCAAACCAGCCCAGGTAGGGAGGGTGTCTCCTGCCGGAGCAGACTCCAGCCCTCAGGTAAATTACACGTTCACGGGAGGAGGGATTAGAGGGAGTGGCGGCCCCTGACGCTCCTGAAGCCGCGGAGCAGAGGGAGTAACAGCCCGATGAGAGCGGGGTGCACGGGCAGCAGGGACCTGCTCGGGGGACACCAGGGACAAAGGCTCCCACACCTCTTCTGCTGCAGCCCCTGGACCGCCACGGGTAATCCCTCTTGGGTGCCACCCCTGGGGACAGCGGGACAGAGCTGTAAGCACTTGGAGAGCCCCAGGGGTGGGACAGCAGGGCTCCCCCGGGAGTCCTGGCTCCAGAGGAATGTCTCTGCTCAGGGAGGGGCTGTGCGAGTGTTTGGAGAGGGCTCAGGACCGCGCTGCTGGTGGGAGAGGTGTCACCCTGCTGCACCTCTCGGAGGTCACCGGCGGCTCTGAAGGTCTGCCAAGCTCAGGGACGCTTCACAAAGGGAATATTTTTCCAAGCTGACTGTTGAGAAGAAAGGGCCATGCCAGGCAAGGCTCTTCCCTGGAATTTGCATGCTCTTCTCCTGACGCTACACCGCAAAAATGTGTTCAGTCTATCCTTGCTTTTTCTAGAGGCTCGGTCTTAACGAGTCGGGAGCCTCGGGGAGCCGAGCGACAGGCGACGCAATGAGGGGTCTCGTCCCCAGAGTGCACCCCGGGGGCTCGGGGTGACGGTGGGGAGCAGCCCTGGCAGATGGGTCCCTCCGTCCGCTGCCGCGAGCGGGAGGGCGCTCAGGGCTGTCCCAGACGCAGCGGTGCGGTGCTGATCCTCCTCACCCATCCGCTCCGGGGACAGCACAGGGAGCGGGTGGCTTTTCTCCCCGGCCGCCAAACCACCTCCTGCAGCACGGGGAGACGGTTCCTCCCGCAGCAGGGAGAGGGGAGGATGAAGGGCAGCCGGGAAGTGACAGAAACCCGTTCCCAGTTCTCGCGTGTTTCACCGGGAAAGCAATGGGGTGGGTGCAAGATACTTGGCTCTGACATTCAGTGGGAATTTGGTAGCTCCCTGCTAAATTGCTCCATATAATTGAACTCCTCTAAGTAACTGAGGCAGTATTTCTGTTGAGAATTTGTTGCCTCCAACAAATTTACCCACTCCTATATGGCAGGGGTCTGCCCGTGGCAGGGGAATTGGAACAAGGTGATCTTTAAGATCCCTTTCCACCCAAAGCATTCTGTCATTCTGTGTTTCTGTGAAATAAAATGGCAGTAAGATGTTTTGTGGTAGGAACAAAGCAGATACTTTAAAACCCTTCCCGAAAGAATACCAGGAGTATCCTGAGATGGCATTTCACTCAGGTTTGCAAAAACAAGCCAGGAGTATCCCAGGGTCTCTCTCAGCCATAAGGAGAACTCAAACAAACCACATTATTTGATTACATCTTAAGAACATGGCCCTGCAACTTAAAATTGGGTGGTTTACTCCTCATTAGTTCAGCTGTCAGAGGAACAAAGCAATCTATTCTTCCGACTATCCAAGACATCATTTTAAATGAATAATCTATAATCACCCCCTTCAAAAAACAGGTTTGCTGGGGCACATACAGGTGTATCTGTACCAGTGCATGTTTCTGAATATGAGGGCCTGATGGAGAAAGTGGGATTAAAATGTGCTGGAATTTGCACTCTGGCTTTGTCCAAGATTAACAAAAGGAGCAATTTTCAGAACCAATTAGAGGACTTCAAATTTAAAATAATTTTCCCTGTTGAGGGGTCAGGTTAAAACACTAATGGAAGTACAGTGCACGTCAAAAGAACTCCCCATCTTCTGTGCCAGTGCCAGCAAAGTCTCTCACACTCCTCATGCTGATGCTTTGCAGAGCACCATGACGCAGCTGTTTCTCACCGTTGCTTGTTTAATGTGCATTGCTGCAAAGTCGGAAGCAAACCCCGAGGTGTCCATGGATGTTGTAAGTCCCTTCTTTTCCTGCTTGGTTGTGCAAGTTACCTGTGCTGTCATGGCCTGTGCAAGATCCACGGTCCCTGGGTGTCTTCATTGAAATTTGACACCAGGATTTTATCAGAGATTTGCCTCCCTGTTCTTACATACACGGAGATTTATGGCAGACGTTTCTGGGGGCGTCATTCCGAGTCAGCAGCTTTGATCAGGACAGCCCTCTCAGGCTCAGAGCTTGGCTGTCTGTGCTGCCCTGCTCTTGATTGCAACACAAAAAGTGACAGTTCTTCACCAGACCTGCTCAGGCACCTGCCAAAAATTCTGGCTGAAGTCGTGACATTGCCACAGCGTTGGTAGAAGTGACATTGGGAGGTCCCTATTCCACCGTTCCCTTGGAGTCACCACCACACTGATGGCTTTGCCCAGCCAAGCCCTGCCACCCCACAGGACAGAGATCCCTCCCCTCCCTGCGGACTGTCCCACACTGTCCTTCCCTTCCCGCAGGGTGAAATTGTCCGGTACCACGGGTACCCTTATGAGGAGCATGAGGTGCTGACAGACGATGGCTATTACCTCACCCTGCAGAGGATTCCCCATGCCAGAGACAACCCGAAAAGCTTCAGCATCTCCCGCGAGGCAGAGGTGCAGGGATCCAGCATGTTCTGTCCCCGTAAGTGCCACAGGAAGCTCTGCCTGGTCCGGGGACCCTGAGAACTTTGCTGGGCTGGAGTAGGCCACGGTCAAGGCTGCCTCACCATGGGCTGGGTCCTCCAGGAGGCAGTTTACCCGGTAGGAAAAATACAACAAATAGCCTTGGGAGCAGAAGAAATGCAGGTGCCCACCAGTCTGACCTTGTTCTGAGAGGATTTGCTCTAAAGAAGAAGGAGAATGAATGGGACAGAGAAATCTTGCCCCAGGTTTTACCTCAGCTCAAAAAAACAGACAGTGGAGCAGCAAAAAGCCATTTGCCAGGAAAGGAAACCAGACCAAGTGTGCAATCCAATGCCATCTCACCATTTTGGGGCCTTCCCATCCTTCACTCAAACCCCTGTTTCAAAGTGATGGTGGGATGATGCCCTGTTCTTGGCAGTGTGTCCCTGCCCTGGAAGCAGGAGGACTGGCATACGAACATAAGTGTAAAAAACCCCCAGATTTTCAGTCTCTGCCCTGGAATGACCCAAGAGCCTTCTTCAAAAACACCTCCTCAGAGAGGCTGAGGACAGAGGTGACAATGTCCCTGCATTGGTGCCACTTCCCAGGAGGTTCCAGCCAAAGCAATACCTGGATGTGAATGATTGATTTTGCTCATGGTCAGAGAAAATGATTCCTCCTCTTCTTCCTCCAGCTCCAAAGGCCGTGGCCCTCCTGCAGCATGGTCTGGTATTGGAGGGAAGCAACTGGATCACCAACTTACCCAACACCAGCCTGGGCTTCGTCCTTGCCGACGCTGGCTATGACGTCTGGATCGGTAACAGCCGGGGGAACAGCTGGTCACGGAAGCACAAAGAATTTGAGTTCTACCATCAGGAATATTCAGCTTACAGGTATTTTCTCTGAAACTGGAGGCTGGGCAGGTTCCTGGTCCCCTCAGCAGTGTCTGCAGGCTGGCAGAGGGGTGCTTCTGACAGTCACACCCTCTGCCAGTGGGCTGAAACTGGGTTGCCCATTCCTGCCAAAGCCCTTGCCCACACCCAAGTAGCCATGGCAAGGTCAGCAAGAGTGATTTTGTCATGTGCCTGTCTCCCCTGCAGCTTCCATGAGATGGCCATGTATGACCTTCCAGCAACCATCAACTACATCCTGCAGAAAACAGGCCAGGAGCAGTTATACTACGTGGCTTATTCCCAAGGCACCACCACAGGTACTGAGGAGGAGAGCAGACCTGGCAGAGTCACATCAGCTGTGCAACCCCAGTCTGGGAGTGTTCCTAAAACCTTGGTCAGGGAGGGTAATGTCCAGGCACTTCCAAACAACAAAAGGGAAAAGAGCAGGTAATTGCTTTAACAGAACAGTTTTGAGCAGTGGCAGCCCCAAACCGGGTGCATCCCATTGCTGCCAGAGCTTGACCTGCTAGAGCCACCTCTGAGGGGTCTTCTGAGGGGTACACACAGCTGGGAGTCAACAGCTCCCTCAGAAACAACAGGGCAGGGTCTACTTCCCTCTCTGTCATGCAGGTTTCATCGCATTTTCATCCATTCCCGAACTGGATCGCAAAATCAAGATGTTTTTTGCCTTGGCTCCAATTACCGTGAACTCGAACATGAAGTCACCCTTGGTCAGGGTGTTTGACCTTCCCGAGGTGCTGATTAAGGTATGTCCTCTCCATACGCGAGGTGGGAGGGGAAGGAGGAACTGGGGAGGTCACCTGAGATGCGCAGTGCTTGTACGTCACCTCCACCTCCCTGCCCTCTGTGCCTGTGCTTGTGCTCTGAGACTGCAGGGCATGTAGAGCATCGTCCTGTCTGGCCTTAATCAGAGAACAGCTATTGATAGGAGTTGGCTTTGGATGCCCTTTCCTAGGAGAAACCTCTCCCAGGAAGTTCAAGGCTCTGTCAGGGCCATGACCATTTCTGAAAAGCCAAAATGACAAAGCACAGCAAAGCTGTCAGCAGCTTTCAGGGCGGAGGAAAGAAGTGGGGATTATCTGGAGGCATAAAGGAGCATGAACCACTCTGATCCACCCCTCTGACTTCCACAGCTCATTTTAGGACACACAGTGGTCTTTGATAAGGATGACATCTTGAAGCAAGTGATTTCCAGAATGTGCATCTACCCCATCCTGAAAAGCCTGTGCTCTCTTGTCTTTTACCTGCCCGGTGGGTTTACCAGCAGCTTAAACGTGGTATGTACACTGCAGCTTCCCTCTCAAGAGATCCAGGTTCTCACTGTCTCAGCCTGAACTGTCAATTTGCTGCCTCCACATGGCCTTTCACATCTTTGATTGGTGGAAAAATTCAGGCTGAAGGCACCAGGGTGGGGGTTTCTCAAGCAAAGTGTTGGTGTAATTTCTTAATATTCCAAGAAGGAAACATGTTAGGAACAACATATAGACCTACTGCCATGAGCTGAGCTTTGTCCTCGCAAAAGGATCCTGAGCATGAGATATGGAGCCTTATTCTGCCTCGGAAACCAGGCAGATTCTCAACATGGCCCAGCATCCCATGGGAATTGCTCAGCTTGCTGCAGGGAACTCTACAGCTCTGTGTGAACGTGTGAGTGAGGCTCGTGTGGCTTGAGCAGGATCAGTTTTATTCCTAAAGTGGATTTTCGGGGGCAGAGAATAAACCTCTCCAATGATTTCTTGCAGAGCCGCGTCGATGTCTACCTGGCCCGCTACCCTGACTCCACATCCCTAAAAAACATGTTGCACTGGCGCCAGGTAACACTTCATGTCCTCCTCTCCCTCTGCTCAGGGGTTGGGAATAATCCCCCACTGCTCCCCCTGCAGAGCTGTATTAGGGAAAGAGAGCAAAGCTGCCCTGAAACACTGGTGCAGATGAAGTTGTTTATTCCAACAAAAGATGTCCCAGAGTCCTTGGGGTTGGTAGGAGGTGGAGGTGGAACAAAGGCTAGTGATAAACCAGGACAGGAGATACCAGAGCAAAGGCTGAGGGCAGTAAGACAGCTAACGATACAACTAATTACTGAAAACATTCAACTCACATCCTTCTGCTGATGGCATTGACCATGATAGACAAAAAACTTGCCCAAAGGTCTGATTCACATCTCCTTTGAGGCTCTTGGTTGTACACCAGGTTCTTCTTTGTGCATTTCTGTGCCAAGGTCTTCGTGGAGCTGAGTTCTCCTCCCAAAATATGCTATCAGATATAACAAATCACTTCCCTGAGCCTTGGTGGCAGGAGGGAGCAGTGCAGTCCCCTGTCACCTCTTTTATCTTTCCTACAGACCCCCTCCAATGCACAGATAATAAACATAACTCTCCTCCTTTTCCAGCTCTATCAGACAGGAGAATTCAAGCATTATGATTATGGCAGTGACAACGTGCTTCATTACAACCAGGTAAGAGAGAGTCATTCTCAGAGAAAAAAAAATTTAAAATATTGCAATGAAAATATTGCAATGGTTGAGACTGAATTTGGAGCATTGAGCAACCTGGGCTAATGGAAGGTGTGCCTGCCCATGGCAGGGGGGCTGGAACGAGATGGTATTTGAGGTCCCTTCCAACCCAAACCATTCTGTGATTCTATGAATTTTATGGTATTTATGGAATTTACGTTATGTGGGGAAGGAGGCTTGTAACTTCCTTACAAAAAAAGGTCACTCAGTGATGATTTTTTGACCTTCTGGTGAAAAGCACAGGAGCCCAACGCAGAGTGAGGCTCCCTGGTGACAGTTCCTCTCCTATCTCTTGGGATAAGGGAGAAAGAAATTCCAAGCAGCCATCAGGATACCCTTTGAATTTTTGGCTTGCTCTTGACCTCCCTCCTGTCTTGCAGACCACTCCTCCCTTCTATGAGCTGGAAAATATGAAAACCCCGCTGGCTGCCTGGTACGGGGGCAAGGACTGGATCTCAGCCCCAGAAGATGTGAACATCACCTTGCCCCGTATCTCCAACGTGGCCTACAAAAAGTACATCCCCGAATTCGTCCACTTCGACTTCCTCTGGGGCAAGCAGGTCTACGAGCAGGTGTACAAAGAAATGCTTGACCTGATGGAGAAGAGCACCTAGAGCTGGAGCAGTGGCAGTGATTGTTGGCTTCTCAATGTCTTTTGGGGCTTCTTTCATTTGGGGAAAAAAAAAGCGAATAGGGAGGAAAAAGCTCAATAAACTGCTACACTTGGTTTGGATTGATATTACTCTGGCCAGTGAGGAAAAGCAGGCAATGCAATGATTGGGAAAGCACTCTGGATTGAGGCTCAATAGGCTGAGGTCTTGCAGAGGTCGAGCATGGCCCTCACACCCTGAGTCTCCCAGGTGCCTCACTCACACGGGTTTCCAGCAACAACCAATTCCAGTGGAATTTGGCTCCTGGTGGCCATTGTGGACTCTGGGCTCCTTGAGCTTGGGTTCCCAGCTGCAAACAGCTGGACAGACACTCCGTGCCCTCCTGGATGCTGGTGTCCCACAGGAGCAGGTCTGCTGGGATGAAACCACGTGGTGGATGGATCCTGCCGGCGCAGCTTTATTCACCTTCTGGCAATGCTTCCACACCAAGAATTCCAACATCCTGACAGTCACTGCCTTCATTCACAGCCAGAAGGAGCTATAAACTTCCTGCCTGGGGACAATGAGGAGTGGCCATGGGTTTTTTATCATGAGAACTGCACTTTTTACTAACATAGCAGACATCTTAGATTCATGCTGGTTTGGATAATCTTGCTTATACACAAGAATTTCAATAAGTTCTACCAGGGAACACTGTTTTGCACCACTTTAAGCAACTCTAAGGCACAAATCCAGCTGGAAAGGCCATCTTTTGCTGCCTCTTGGGAATGCTTTTGCAGGAGACAGAAGAAGAGTGTGGTGGAAGACAGTAACAAGCCTAAATTTGTTCTGGATTAAATTATTAATAATACCTTGATCAAGGGAGGAATTGGGAATTTACCTGTTTGTGTAACTATCTTCTCAAAATATGCCTGGGAGCAAGCAGGGCAAAGGATAAGGTCCTCTTTCCACAAAGATGTACAAATAATATTAATAATAGTAATAATAGTAATAATAGTAATAATAGTAATAATAAAATTGGGTAGGGTCCACTGGGCTCTGTGTGGTTGTACTGTTAACCAGAGGTTAAACCTCTGGAGAAATTGTTCCCTGTAAGAGTGGGGAGGCCCTGGCACAAGTGCCCCAGAGAAGCTGTGGCTGCCCCTGGATCCCTGGCAGTGTCCAAGGCCAGGTTGGACATTGGGGCTTGGAGCACCCTGGGATAGTGAAAGGGGTGGAATGAGATAGGCTTTGAGGTCCCTTCCAACCCAAACCATTCCAGGATCCTGTGGGTATGGGGCTTTTCAGCACAGACTTACCTATGTGCAGGTGAGGGAGAGCTGCTTGCCCAGTAATTTCCAGTGGCTGGTCACGCTGGCAGATGCCCACGGTGCCACCAGCACCTCCCACCCCATTCTCTGAAGGGAAGAGGTGGGTGGTGGAGGGTATCAAGCCCAGCACGACTGCTCTCTGGAGCCACACTGTGGGGTTTTAGCAGCAGAGTTTCATCCAGGTGTCTGGAGATGGTGGCACGGGGCTGGTAGTGCCTTGTGGGACAACTGCAATGGGCTCTGCTTGAGTTATCATCTGTAAAGTGTTTCAATTTCTACCCTTACAGCTGGAACTGACCGCAGAAGAAAACAGGACGGAGTGAGGTAATCCCAGGGCACAGGAATGAGGCTACAGGTTAGATAGGATCTGTCTGGATTGCCAGTGATTAGCTGCCTCACTTAGGATATTTGTAATGGCATCTCTTCTGTGTGATCAGCTGATCACGGCAGGACTGTGCCCTGGAGCAGCATCTTACAGGACTGCACTGTGCTCATGCCATGGATATCAAAACAAATGCAGGATGACTTTTTCACCTCAGCAAATAAACACCCAAAGATGTTGGCAAGATGTTTCCCCAGCAGACTTCTGAAAAGCTTGCAGGAAATTAGAATCATAGAATCCTTAAGGCTGGGAGAGACCACTAAGTTCATCAAGCCCAACCATGCTCACCAGTAAACCATGTCCTTACCTGCTATTTATTTAAGTTTAGTTTAAAAGCACTAACCTCTAACTTCTGAAAACTCATAAAAAGTGTAGGGTTTAGTCTCTTTTTGTTCAGGTTATAAAGTTTCTGACACTGTCCCAGGGTGCTCCAAGCCCCAGTGTCCAACCTGGCCTTGGACACTGCCAGGGATCCAGGGGCAGCCACAGCTTCTCTGGGCACCCTGTGCCAGGGCCTGCCCACCCTCCCAGGGAACAGTTCCTGCCGAATGTCCCATCTATCCCTGCCCTCTGGTAGTGGGAGGCCATTCCCTGTGTGCTCTCCCTCCATCCCTTGGAAAGAGTCTCTCTCCATCTTTCCTGCAGCTCCTTCAGGCCCTGCAAGGCCACAATGAGGCCACCCCAGAGCTTCTCCTCTCCAGGCTGAACAATGCCAGCTCTCCCAGCCTTTCCTCCCAGCAAAGCTGCTCCATCCCTCTGATCATCCTGGAGCCTCCTCTGGACTGGCTCCAATGGATCAATATCCTACATATCTCAGCCCACAGTGATCAAGTCAACCTCTTACCCTCAGACCTCCCAACGCAGCACAAAGCCTTTGCCACCCTTCCCCTCCCTGTGTGGGTGAAGTCCACACCTCCACATGGGGAGGATGCTGGTCACTCAACCTCTTGTTTAACTTTCTTCCAGATGTGCTCACACAGAGTGCATCACACGAGGCCATGAGGGTGTAAAGCAATGTCACATCCTGCTCAGGGCACAGCAATGTCACTGTGCCGGCTGATCCATCATTTCCTGCCGTCACACAGTCAAGACCAAGAACAGCAGCACACGCAGGAGTTGTGAAGTGGAGCACATGGCCAGCCCCAGGCTGTGCCCACACTGGAGAGTGGCTGAACATCCCTGCCGCAGCCTCCTTCCCAAAGGCACAGGCTTGAAGGGAAGTTGTGCTTTTGCAAGTCATCCAAAGACTGCTCTGGTGTCTGCTTTAAGCAATGTGCTGGCCTGTGGGGTTGTTTAGAAACTGATTTGTCCCAGGGTTAATCTAGGACAAGGTTTCATCGAGTTATGGCAGATGGTGTGCTGCCTTTTCACATGTTTTTGATCCTTAACATTCTGACAACAATTTCCAGTGGTATTACTGAGTAGATTCCGACTTTTATTTGGTTGAAAACATTTTGCTTTCTTATTTCAGGTACTCACAGCAATTTCTGTCTTATTTTCCATGTAATTTTCAAATTTACTTTTGAGTTTGTTAGATGCATCTCTGAGCGAGAGACCTTAGTCTTTGAGACATTTTCATATGATGGGACTTGAAGCAGGTGGGAATGGTATAAGGCCATGGAAAGTTACAGTTAGCCAAAATCAAGACCAGAAGTAATTATCCTCAAATCTTCACAAGCCAGTGTTGATCTCCGTTCCTGGCTCTGGACTATGTCCTGTGGGACATGCTCCTGCTCCCTGAAGGTCTCTGATAGCCCTGATCAGAGCTTTGGCAGAGCTGAGCCAGATCAGCTTTTCTCCAGTATGCTGGAAAATAATCTCAAGAGCACTACGACACCAATTTGAAAACTGTAGGTATTTTTTAATTGAGAAATTTTGCCCAAGTTGTCCCAGGTCTGTTCATCCACAAACCAAACTCTTTTAACTGCAACATATACTCTAAAACCTACTGTACAATGAAGAAAAACCAGGGAAGAAGTACAAGATGTTCAGGGTTGTTCTGGGCTCCTCTGAACACAGGAGCAGGGGAGGAAAAACCACCAGTGATCACATGTCCATTATTTCCCAATCCACATTCAGGAACGTTTGTGCTTTTCTTTATTTAATTTCTTTATAGTGAATGAAATGATTGCGTGAACAACTCCAACAAGGTGTTGTGAAAAGATCAGCTGTTTCCTCAAGCTCCACTGTGCAGCTCCGGCATGAGCAAAACCCCTACTAAATGTGTAAACCAGAGAGATCTCAGCCCAGCTGAAGAGACTTTAAACTAGGAGAGGTACATGCAGATAAGGACTGCTTCCCTTATCAGGTTTAACTTGAGGGTGTTCTCCACGATTACTGCAAGGGAATTGTGCTTATCTGGCAGGAATTGCACAAGAGTTGACATTCTCTTATTGCTAAAATCAGGATACTCCCTTTCCCAGTTCAGGATGCCAGGACCAAATGACTCGTGACTGGTTTTCACCCCTGTGCTTGGCAAGAGGCACCAGGCAGCATCCTGGGCACACGGTCTGGTGGCTGGTACCTATGGGAAAGCAGCAGGGCAGGAGCTGGAGGAAAAGTGTGCAGGGATAGCCCAGGACACAGCTAACCCCAGTCGCAGTGGTGAGGGCTGAGGAACATGCTGCTTGTGCCATGATGTGCCTCAGAGGAGGTGACTCAGCAGCAGCAGATCTGCACCTGTAGGACAGCAGTGGGGACACAGCTGATTCCATGGGCTGTTACTCTTCCTGTTGTGCCAGCAGCAGGTGGGGTTGCAGTCCTGTGATGCTTCAAATGAGAAAATGAAAGGCATCCAGCAGCAATGTTGCCTAATACCTATGAAGTGTGAAGCTAACAAGATGCAGAAGCAACACATCACACCACAGAATGTAATCTTTGACCCTTAAAGGGCCTTAGAGGCCAAGAAAAATATGGGGTTTGGGCCTCAGGCAGAATCCAGGAAGCACATGGGTGACTCGTGAGCTGGAAACCCTCGCCTTCCATGTCACACTTTGACCACCCCACCTGGACACAAACTCCTCTGAGAATCATGGAATCCTAGAGTGGTTTGGGTTGAAAGGGACCTTAGAGATCACCTCATCCCACCTCTGTCATGGGCAGGGACACCTTCCACTGTCCCAGGCTGCTCCAAGCCCCGTCCAGCCTGGCCTCAGAGATTTCCAGGTATCCAGAGGCTGCCCCCAGCTTCTCTGGGCACCCTGTGCCAGGGCCTCCCCACCCTCCCAGGGAAGAATTTCTGCCTAATATCCCATCTAAACCTAACCTCCTTCAAGTCCTCGAAGATCATCATTCCTCCCATTGACTAAGCTCCACAAGAGCTCCTTAGTAAAAATCCAGCTGCTTTTTTTTGGCACCTTCTCTTCTCCCACCACAGGTGGGATAACCCCAGGTGCTGAATCACACACTCACCTCAGCACTGACATACTGCTCCAATGGCCTCATTCCACAGCCTGAGGATGTCAGAGAAGTCTCTGCTGCCTTTCCAACCTCTATTACTACTACTTTGTTACTACTACTAGTACCACTACTACTGAGTACCTCCACGAGATAACGATCAGTGGAGTTAGAATGCAGCAGCATGTGCAGCAGGGGAGGGGGGAATCTGCCCCTCTGCCCTGCTCAGGTGAGATCCCACCTGTGCACAGGTGCCCCCAACATAAGAAGGAGCAAGTCCAGAGGAGGTCACTGGGTGGTTGAGTGAACTGAAGCACCTCCCCTCTGGAGCCAGGCTGGGAGAGCTGGGGCTGCTTAGCCTGGAGAAGAGAAGGGTGTGGGTAAAACTCAGAGCACCTTCCAGGGTCTGAAGGGGCTCCAGAGATGCTGGAGAGGGACAATTTCTCAGGGACTGGAGGGACAGGACACAGGGAATGGCTTCACAGTGACAGAGGGCAGGGTTAGATGGGATATTGGGAAGGAATTGTTCCCTGCGAGGGTGGGCAGGCCCTGGCACAGGGTGCCCAGAGAAGCTGTGGCTGCCCCTGGATCCCTGGCAGTGTCCAAGGCCGGTTGAACACTGGGGCTCGGAGCAGCCTGGGACAGTGGAAGGTGTCCCTGCTCATGGCAGGGGGTGGAATGAGATGACCTTTAAGGTCCTTCCAACCCAAATATATTCCATTCCATGATTCTCTGACTCTCTGTAGTGGGATTTTTGCACTCACATGTGTGGGAAGACATTTCCAAAAGCCCAGAGCAGACACAGCTGCAGAACCAAGGTAATGAAAGAGTAAAGGCCCTGGCCACACCTGCCATGAGGAGGAAAGCGCCCACACAGCCCCTCTGTGTCACTGGCTGTGGCACTGAGAGAAAATTACAGCACGGAGATGGAGCAATGTGTGTGTGCTCGGGCTGCCTTTCACAACTCACATTCCACTCATGCAGCACAGCTGGCAGCAGCATTGGAAGGCAGCCTAATCCACAGCCAGGGAAGGCACACTCCAGCCTCAGAGCCAACCACAGGCTCGGGCTTTTAGGTGACTACCATGGTAGGGAAAGGCGTAGGCTGGACAGTCATGGGCTACAGGTGGGGAACAAACACCTTTGCTCTGTGCAACACCTGTGACTTTGGCCAAGCAGAGGTGTTGCACCAGCTCATCCCCACACCATTGGCTGCTGGTGAGACCTTCAGCTTGATGCTTTTCCAGAAGGGACATTCAGCCTGGTGCTTTTCCAGAAAGTCATGCAGAGCTTTTGTAAATTGCTGCTTGCTAACATGACACCTTTTGGACCTTAGGGCCATGTGGAGGCTGTCTAGGCTACTGTCACTTTTCATGAGGTGTCTCCCAAATATCTCCCATCCAGGCAGGCAGTGAGGCCTGACCTGTCCTTGGGGTGTCCATGGAGAGCTCAGCATGCTGCTGAGCCCTTATGAAGCTGGTAGAGCCCACGCTTTTTTGTTGCACCAGAAACTCTTCAAAATGACTCAGGGAGTTAGGAAATGACCCTTTAGAAAGAAAAGCTGTTGGCATTTTTTTTTACTGTGGCTATCATGAGCTTGAGGTGAAACTCCATAGCTGGAATTCCTCAGCACACCAGTCCAGCTGCATCTATAAACACAACCCTTTGCAAGCATGAAAGTCACGGCCACATGGAGGGAGGTACCACAGGGGTGATCAGCACACACCTGTAATTGGAGGGCACGTGACGAGGGACAGCGGGGTGGCAGCATGGCTGGGCTCTGACACAAAGTGCTCCTTTTAACTCTGGTGATGACAGAGCCACCAGCACTGCCACCACCAGCCTGATCAGACGTGCCCGTGGGCTCTGCCTGGTAACGTATTTTCCTCCGTGTCATTCAGATTTGTGTCCTTTTGGAGATGTCCCCAGGGGCGAAAACCATTGGTTGCTCTTTTCTATTTTTGATCTTAACTCGCGTCTTGATGATACCACAGGGAGGTTTGCTGGGAATATTTGAGAGGGCAGAGGTGTCTTGTGGTATGGGTGATCCACTGGAAGGAGAAGGAAGGAGGAAGAGAGTAATTCACGATTCATGCTGCTGGGCTGAAGTTAAGCTCGAACTTTTGAGAGTTTGGCAAAACATTAGAAATCACATATAATATTAACTGTGTGCATTAAAAATAGACCTCTGCTCAGCTCAGGAGTATCTAAAGTGATCCAAAAGGTTTCTGTTTTTTTCAGGCTACATTTATTTAATAAATAACCTTCCTATGAGGCCCTACCAGTTTCAGTTCATAGGATCCATCTGTTTACAGTGGCTTTTGGGTACAGAAGCTAAGCAATAGAGAAACAGGAAAAGTACAGACACAGTCATAGTCCAGCCACCCTGAACATATTCCTTCCATAGCATAAAGTCCCCCTTTAGATTGATTTCCTCTCTGTGACAACTGGCCCAATGGTATTGGTTAGTTCTTGTATTGCGGAGCTGGTTCTTCTTGCCATTAATAATATAGAAAAGGGCTCTGCCTAGTACCAGATCCTGTCTGTACAGAGGAGTATAAAAAGTTTTGTGTCAACTGTAATGAAAACTGAAATTGGGAATTCCCTCCACTTCCCTGGCCCAGAAAATACGTGATCATCAGATATATGAGGAACTTAACCCATCAAAACCAAGTAGAAACAAACATTCATATCAATTCTAATAATAATAATAATAATCAACAACGATAACAACTACAACATTGGTGTTGCTGGTTTCTTGTTGTTATTCTTGTTGTTGTTCCTATTCCTATTATTACTCTCATTATCATTATTTTTGTTGTTGTTGTTATTGTTATTGTTTACACAGGCACAGGATGTGGCTGTTTATCGCAATCCTGTTTTTCATACAAGCACCCACCAATGCCGAAGCTGCCACCAAGCAGAAAAAAGCTCTAAATCCCGAGACTTTCATGAACGTTGTAAGTCAGAAGAACTTTGAATTTCCAATGTGAAACTCTGGGCACATTCAGCTGGAGGAGAGAGGGTTGGAGGGCACATGGAGAGGGCCAGTGTTGTTGAGCTGTTGCGATATGATGCTGCCTCCGCACCATCATTTACAAGCTCCTCCTTTCTGGAGGAGTCCTCCTTCCCCCAGCAGAATTAAGTGCCATTATCAGTAGGGCAGTTAGAGATGGGGATAATCCCAGGTTGGATTTGATCAGATGTCTCCCCAGAGGGTAGAAATTTGTGCGTGGCTCTTCTCCTTCAGCTGCAGCACAGCGCTCAGGGCCATGTCCAGGTAAGTCCTGGGAGACTCTGAAGCTGGGTTTAGCTGGACCCGGGACACGGTAAATTTGCTGCAATTAATCTTTCCTGCCAGCCTCGTGACAGAGGGAGCATACAGCGACCTCTAGACAGGACCACAACTGGATTTCACTAGATGGAAACTTCCAAATGTGTGGAATTTGCAGCATAAATAAAGCTCAGGCAGAGCCTCGGGAGCCCTGCAATGAATCCTGTGGTGTTTATCACTGCCCTTCCAGTCAGCCCAGCTCGGCAGGTTCCATCTGCCCCACCACCTTATCTGCCCAGCACATCAGCTGGGAGCCTGATGTGACACGTGCTGCTGTAAGTGTCGACCGCCAGGAAAGCGGGGTCAGGCGTCAGTAAATCCTTTAGGTTTCAATCGTTTTGTTTGGAACCGTGTCAAGCCCTGCAGCCGCCAGCTCCCCTCCCACCCATGCCTGAGCGTGTCCTCTTCCCTTGGGCAGATCACTGGAGCAGGATTGGGACAGAGCATCCTCTGTCACACAAAGTCCTCAGCTGACCAAGGACACCCCGGGCAAAGCCATGTCCCAGAACTTTGGCTTTACCGCGGGATATTCTCTTCAAGTCAGACAAGCGCCTCGGCTACAGGGAGCTTTCCATCTGGGTTCTTCTTTCCCCAGAGCCAAATCATCTGCCACAGAGGGTACCCCAGTGAGGAGTATGAAGTTCTGACTCCTGATGGCTACTATATCCACCTGAACAGAATTCCTCACGGAAGAGAGACACCTAAGAACAGAGGTATGGCTCTATTTAACTCAGAACCAGCAAAAAAAAAAAGCCCTGAACATAAACAGGTGAATGGATGAACCTGGCCAGTCTGAGGGAATAGTCATTGTTAAAGCAAAAATACCAAATCCATGGGATTTCTCCAATTTACAGTCAAAGCTGTAGCACCAGGAGACGTCATCAAAATGCACATTTTGCATGTCCTCCGGCAGTGCAAGGAAGAGGCTTTACTGGCCTTAATTCAGGGTGAGTGAATAGAGACATTCTGGTTCAATTAAATGTGTTGTTTCTTTTGCACCCAGGGACCAAGCCAGTCGTGTTTCTCCAGCATGGGCTATTTGGAGAAGGCAGCCACTGGGTTGAAAATCTGGCAAACAACAGCCTTGGCTTCATACTAGCAGACTCTGGCTATGATGTGTGGCTGGGAAACAGCCGGGGGACGAGCTGGTCCCAGAGACACCAGCACTTTTCAGCTGACCAGGTGGAATTCTGGGATTTCAGGTGGGCTGGAGCACCTTACAAAAGCCTGGCAGTGTTCTCTGCCTGTCACCAACCTCTAGGCAGAGGTGGGTGCCTCTGAGAAGGCAAGTCAGAGCACCTAATCCCTGGCACAGCCTCCCCGGGAGGATGGAGGGACTTGAGCAGACCAGCCTGCTGACACGGTGCCAGCACCTCCCTGCAGTGTCAAGAGCACAGGGCACTGCTGCCTGCGTGGGGACACGCAGAGACATCAGCCCTGCCTCAGGGGCGTCCACAGGGACACCACTGAGATGTCCACAAATGTCATTGCCACCTCCCCTGCTCCTAGACCTTGTTGCCCCTTGTCCCCGAGAACAGCTTTTTAATCTGCTACTGCCTCTCCAGAGCTGATCTTCTGAGCAGATTTCCCAAACTCCTCAACAGACTTTTAGAAAAACTTCACACAGCAAGTCTGCCTTTCACCACGTCCCACCAACAGGCATACAGGCAGGAACAGGTGCTCCAGTACCTTCTGGGAAAGCGCATCCCTAGGAGCAGAGCTGGTGCTGTAATCCTGGTGGGAGCCAGCTCTGGGTCTGCAGAGAGGCTGGGTACGGCACTGGAATGCTGGCCAGGCTCTGCACAGCCTCTTTACTGCTCACCACGGCCGTGGGAGGACTAAGCCCTTTCAGGGGAGGATGATGCCATGGCAGGAAGGGTGCATGCCAGGGATTTTCTCCTGGAAAACCGGCCCCGGATGTTAAGCTGGGCAGTACAAGGCAGCCCAAGGTAAGTTTGCCCTCCTGTTGCTGCCTCATAACCAACGTCCCCGTCCTGTATTGCAGCTTCCATGAGATGGCGATGTACGACCTCCCAGCTGCCATAGACTTTATGCTGCAGAAAACGGGGCAGAAGCAGCTCCACTACGTTGGCTACTCCCAGGGCTGCACAATCGGTGCGTTCCGAGGGGTTGCCCACCCCACTGAGCTGAAAATTTTCGTTTTGGTGCTTGTCAGGAGAAAGCAGAGAAAGCCCACCTGCATGGGCTTAATAACCACTGAAGTGCCTGATCAACCAAGGGAATAAAGGTGCCCTTTGGGCATCTCTTGCACCAACATTTAGCAGGAAGGTGGCAAGAGATCTCAGATTTCCAAGTGGAGATAATTAATTAAACAGACCTGGGTCCAAGTGAACCCTTGGATTAAGCACCTGAGGAAAGATGGAGCAAGTCTGAGGTTGTTTTTCTGTTTTCTCAGCATTTATTGCATTTTCATCCATGCCCACACTGGCTCAGAAAGTCAAAATGTTTTTTGCCCTGGCTCCAGTAGTGACAGCCAAGCATGCCAGAAGTCCCATCATGAAGATGCCCTTCCTTCTGGACAACAATCTCAAGATGATTCCGGTAAGGGATTACTCCATGCCCTTCTGCCCCAACACTCACTGGTTCTAGAGAAGGGATCCTGCCCAGACACAGCCCCTGGGGCTCTCTGATGCAGCAGTAAACAGTTAATTCCTGGTGATTTGTCAGCACAGACATGATTCAAGTGAACATACAGTCCTGGATGGCCACTTTGTTGAGTGCATGTCTTCTTTCCATCTGTAAGATGAAAGTGGTCTTTACATGCGGGCACTTGTAGAATTCCTGGACTAAACACCTAGAAAAGAGGAGCTCTGCTGTGTTGATTCCATGAAAAACAGATCCAGTGCTTGGGTGAGGTGGGGGAAAGAGGGCAGTTGTACATATTGATTTCCCTGGTGTGTGTTCAGTCAGCATCGACTCCTGCACACGTCTCTGCGGGGCAGGAGGGCAGCAGGGAGTGGGCTTGACGCCTGGACATTCCCTCACTGCCCGGATAGTGGGGGAGTCCCAGGGCTGGGCCGCAGGGAGGAAAAAGCAGGAAACACACATTGCCCTTTGCTCTGGCAGCTGCTGCTCGGCAGAACGGACGCGTCCCTGCGCACAAGGAAGCTGTGGCGGTTCCTCCCAGAGCTGTGCAGGCACACACTGCTGCACAGGCCCTGCGCCAACCTCCTCTTCCTGCTGGGCGGCCACAACGAGAAGAACCTCAACATGGTGGGTGTGCCATTCCAGTGGGGACGAGGATCCCCAGGCCGCTGGCTCTGCTACCCAGCCTGCCCAGCCTGCTACAGCCACTCGCCCCCAGCGCTTACACCAAGCACACCCTGCATGGGCAGCACATGCCCCTCTGCCAGATGCTTTTCCTCCTGGGATAGGAAAAGTCTCCAGGCTCTGCTGGCTGAATGTCAGTGGCCAGGTGGCCCTTGATAACACCCCTGAATTAGGGCTGCCTGTCACTGCGATCACCCTGGGGTGCAGCCCCTGCTCTTAACACACCCACTGAAGCAGCATCTGGGTGACCTCAGGTAGTCACTGAGGCCTTGAGCACAGCCCCTGAGCCCAGGTAAGGTGTCTCACTGAGCTCATCCTTCATCCCCATCACTCTCCTCTGGCGCTGTCTCACGGCAATTGGTTTTTAATGAAAATTATATTCCTGAATAATGAAAATTATATTCCTCTTTAGGCAGCATGACTCAGTAGTGGCTCCAGGGAAACACCTGGCAGCTGCCACCCTCACTCCTATCCACTGGAAAGCAATGACAGCTGGGATATGTTTCCTTGCAGACACGGCTGGATGTGTACACATCCCACTATCCAGATGGCACCTCTGTCAAAAACGTGATCCACTGGGCTCAGGTAGGTCCCCTGACGCAGATGCTTCATCCCTGGGATGGTCCCTTCACTGTGCCCTTCAGCTGTGCCCAGGGCAAACATGACAGTTCAGGGATATTGGATATGAGCAGCTCCTGAGAAAGTAAAGGCAGGAAATGAGGCAGTACAGAAGAGGTGCTGGATGCAGGATGAGCTGCCCTGGTCCCTCTGGGGACCAGGGGACACCACAATGTGTGCCCTATGCTGTGCCAGGCAGGACAAGAGACAGGATAGGGAGGCCACAGATGGATGCTGAGACCACTTAGAGGCCCCCGAGGAAGCCCCAAAGCAGAACTCAGGAACACCATGGTGTTGGTAGGTGGAAGACCAAGGAGAGGCTGGGCGAATGGCAGAAGGAGGGAAAGGGGGACCCAACACCATCTCCCGCTGTCCAAAGGGGTCCTGAACACCATGGAGATGGACTCTGCAGCTTCAGCATGGGTCCTGAAAGAAATGGGGTCAGGCTGGAGGCCCTCACCCATGTGCCTCCTTGCAGAGCCAAATTATAGGTAAGGGAAGCTGAAAAAGGACAATGAGGTTGTTGAAGGAACTCCAGCAGCACCCTGCACACACAGCTGGCAGTGAGCAGGATTTCAGAGGGCAGAGTGTGGCACCAGGGCAGCCAAGGAGCCACATGCTACACCATGGTTTGTCAGCCCATGGCTAGGAACAGGCATGGAGCCAGAGGTCAAAGAATCACCCTGTAAAAGAGGTGGAAAGCTTGGCTTTACAGGGATGCCATCTCCTCCTGCAATGTCCCACGGGTGAAGACACCAACAGCTTTCCTTGTCCTGCCTGTTCCGAGCCAGCTGGCATGGCTGGAGATGGGCAGTTGGAGGGCAGGGACTCACACAAACCCCTTCTGAGCACCCTCTCATGATGGGTCCCTCGAGGGGGCTGGGACATGCCAGACCCACACAGCGGCACTCGCTGGCCTCCCACAGCAGATCCATCGTGCCCTCCCAGGTGGTGAAATCTGGAGAATTCAAAGCCTTTGACTATGGCAGCAAGAACTCAGCCGTGTACCATCAGGTAGGAGCTGCAGTGGCAGTGCTGGCAGCTGGAGAGGCCAGGGGTCTATCCAGGGTGGGGCAGGGACAGAACAGCTTGCAGGGATTGACCAGGTGAGAGCCCCTGTGTCCCTCCAGGACACACCGCCCTCGTACCATGTGGAGGAGATGCCAGTGCCCACAGCAGTGTGGTCGGGAGGGGAGGACTGGGCAGCTGACTGGAGGGACATCCGCCTGCTGCTGCCCCGCATCACCCACCTCGTCACCTACACCCACATCCCCGACTGGAACCACTGGGACTTTGTCTGGGGCCTGGACGCCCCTGGGCGCCTCTACAGCAGCATCCTGAAGCTGATGGAGGAGTCCTGGTAGAGTGGCAGCTCCCTGAGGAGGTGCCACTCTACAGCAGCATCCTGAAGCTGATGGAGGAGTCCTGGTAGAGTGGCAGCTCCCTGAGGAGGTGCCACTCTACAGCAGCATCCTGAAGCTGATGGAGGAGTCCTGGTAGAGTGGCAGCTCCCTGAGGAGGTGCCACTCTACAGCAGCATCCTGAAGCTGATGGAGGAGTCCTGGTAGAGTGGCAGCTCCCTGGGGAGGTGCCAGTGGCCTGGCCCCCGTCCCTCAGCTGAGACAGCCCGAGGAGGGGGTGGGACACTCCCTGCTGTCCCCTCCCTCCTGCTGGCCTGACACGCTTGTGGTGATAGTGCTTCCCATGCATCCCTTGGTTGTTGGGGTCTGTCCTCCTTGCCTGGCAGCTCCTCAAGGACTAGTGGCACCGTGCTGGGAGGGCAGCACCGGGGTCAGCCGAGGCACCAGGACAGGCAGGAGCCACCAGCCCTGCTGAAAGGGCCCCAAGGTGATGGTGCTGACCCTGAGCTGTGCCAGCGGGACATGGAGACCCTGCTATGATCCCACAGTGGCTGCCTAGTCGGTTGTGGAGTAGAGCACCCAACCCATGAGGAAGTGGGAGGGAGCTGTGCCTGTTGAGTGTGGCTCTGGCGGGACAGGCTGAGAGCAGTCCCTGGCTGTGGCACAGAAAGGGATGGAGGAGATGGATGATGCCAAACCTTTCTTGGCAGCAGCAACAGGTGATGCAACAAGGGGCTCTGGCCCCAGATTGCACCCCAGAGGGGTTCAGGTTGGATTTGGAGAATCCTTTTTCCCCAGGACAAGTCTCCATGGAAGTGGAAGATCTCCATCTGGGCCAAGCCAGGCACTTGCCTGCATTGTTTGGGCTGGGACTCAGGGGTCAGAGGTGCCCAGGAATGGCTGTTTGGCTCAGCACCAACACATTGGGAATGATCATCCCTCATCCCTGGGAGCTGGTGACCCCAAATGCCCTGGGCTGGGTTGCAGGGCCATCGTCCCCCCAGGAAGCTGCTGCCAGGCTGAAGTCCCAAGGCCATGTGTTCCCACGCTGCTGCTTGCTGCAAACCTGGAAGTGGGGAAAGCCCCTCCAAAATAAATGCTCAAAGGGGATTTCAGGAGCCTGTGCTCTGACACCCCCAGCTCCTCCTTGCATGTGAATATTTTCTGGGAAGTTGCTGGGGCCAGCAGTGACACAGTAACCCCAGAGGTAGCTGGCAGAGCTGGGTGGCACAGTGGGTTCTCCCAAGGTCCCAGCTGGGAGCATCCCAGTACATCCCAATACCATACCCCACCCCTGGGCAGGCAGCAGGAATGCTTGCTGGCAAAAAAGCCCACCAGACAGCCTTGGGGCTGGAGAATCTTATTGTATCCGTGACGGTTGGGAATCACAGGTGGGCAGGAGCGCTGGGACTGGCACTTGGAGCAGCTGTGCTGGGATGTGCGTGGCAGGACAGCGGAATCACGGGCATCCACGGCTCCTCCACCTTGCCAGGCTGGCCGGCCACAGTGTAAGGTGAATGAGCAGGAGCAGAATGGTGAGAGGAGGAGAGTGGGGAGGTAGTCCCAGGTCTGCCCCTACTCCAGGAGGGGTCTGCTCTCCCACCCCGGCCTTCACCTTCTCTCTATAGGCGCAGGCAGCTGGTTCATCACTGCACCGGGACCCACAGGCACCCATCCATCTCCCCCATTCTGCCCTCCATCCACCCTTCCATCCATCCCCTCATCCCACCCTCCATCCCTCCTTCCATCCGTTCCCCCATGCCTGCCTCCATCCGTCCCTTCCTCCTTCGCTAGCTGCTGCGGCTCG
>VZTJ01002496.1:86571-119074 GCA_013397795.1 Orthonyx spaldingii | reverse complement strand
TGCCGACCACCGTGTCGCAGAAGGTGGCGGCCAGCAGCACCAGCGCCCAGCACGCCGCCGCGCTCCGCCGCATCCCGCACCTGCCGTAGGGAGGGAGGGAGAGCCCCGCCGCTCAGCCGCGCCCGGCCGCGGGCGGGGGACCGCGCACCGACGTGTCCCGTTTGCGCGTGTGCTGGGGCCGCGCACGCGTGTCACTGCACACGCAGCAGCCCGCGCGTTGCATAAACGCGCTCCCCCCACCCCTGTGGATGATGCTCTCGCACACGCACGCTCCCGCACACACTTGCACACGCGCGCTCCGCGGAACCCTGTGGACGATGCTCACGCTCGCACCCGCGCGTTTCCCTGGCTCCGCACACACCCGGCCGCGGGGCTCACCGCGCCCGGGGATGCCGCCGGCTCGTTCCGCTCCTCCCTGGCCGCGCTCCCGCCGCGCGCCCCGCACTCCCCTCTACGCCCCGCGCGGGGGGCGGCGGGGGAATCCCCCCTCCTTACTCTTTCCCTTTCCCTTCCCGTTCCCCGCGGCGCCTCTAACCCCCCCAAATCCCGCCGGCCCGGCCCCGCTCGCGCCCCGTGGGTCAGCACGGCGCGACCCCCGCTCGCGGCAGGGGGCGCGGACCCTGCGCCCGTCCCGCGGCCCCGGCCCCGCCTCGGCCAATGGGGACGGCGCGTGGCGGGGCGGGGCCGTCCTCACCAATGGGCAGCGGCGGGAGGGGAGGGGCGGGGCCGTCCGCACCAATGGGCGGCGGCGGGAGGGGAGGGGCCCGCGCCGCTCTCCGCCATGGCTACCCCGCTGCGAGCGCTCCTACGCCCCGCCGCCGCCGCCGCGCTGCCCCGAGCGCGCCTCCCGCTGCCGCTCCGCGCCCCCCGCGGCGCACGGGGCTGCACCACCGGTGAGCACCGGGGCACCGGGGGGGTGCCGCGGGGGGTGGGCTTGGCTCCGCTCAGCGCCGGGCAACGGGTCCCTGCAACGGGCACGGTCGTAGCCCCGGGCATGTGCCCAGCGATCTGCACGTGGTGCCTGGGCTGCGCACCAGGCCGTCACCGGGCACCGCGTCCCTACTCCATGTACGGTCCCAGCGCCGGGGACAGGGTCCCTGGGCTATGCGCCACGGCCACAGCACCGGGCACCGGGACCCAGCACACGGTACAGTCCCAGCACCGGGCATGTGCCCAGCGAGCTGCACGTGGTTCCTGAGCTGCGCACCAGAGCCCATCACCGGGCACTCGAGGCCGTGCACCAAGTATGGGCAGTGGCACTGCATACCAGGGCACCGGCACTGGGGCCAGCACCGGGGTCTCCAGACCATGCTCCAGATCCCAGCACTGGGTGCCTGGACCACGCACACTGTCCCAGCACAGGGTGTCACGGGGCTGCACCTTCGCGGGCCAGGGCGGCACCGGGAGCTCCGCCGAGCCAAGCCCCGGTGACATCCCGCTGGCTGCCGGTGACTGCTGGCATCAAGGTCGCCTTAAAATAGCACGGGGTGGCGGTGGCCGGGGGCTTGCCCGGTGTCCGGCAGCCAGTGGGATAACGGGCCGGTGCGGCGGGCAGGGGCCGTGTTCCAGTACCTGCTGGTGCAGAAGACGGGGGTACAGAAGAACGTGGGGCTGATCCAGCTGAACCGACCTCAGGCGCTCAATGCGCTCTGTGAGGGGCTCATGGCAGAGCTGCGGCAGGCACTGGAGGCCATGGAGAGCGACTCACAAGTGGGAGCCATCGTCCTCACCGGCAGCCAGAAAGCCTTCGCAGGTAGGATGGGGGCCTCTCCTCACCCCAAAGTTTTGGAGGGGATTGGTGTCCCACTGCACGTCCCTTTGCAGCTGGCGCGGACATCAAGGAGATGCAGAATAAAACCTTCCAGGAGTGCTACAACAGTGGCTTCCTCGCTGGGTGGGACAAGGTCTCCATTGTCCGCAAACCCGTTATCGCTGCCGTCAATGGCTATGCCGTGAGTGTCCCCCACATCTCCCTGCACCCCCTGCCCCCACCGTGGCACCCCCTGATCCATCTGTGCCTCCCCTGTCCCAGCTGGGTGGTGGGTGCGAGCTGGCCATGATGTGCGACATCATCTATGCTGGGGAAAAGGCGCAGTTCGGGCAACCTGAAATCCTGCTGGGAACCATCCCAGGTGAGCAGCAGGCACCTGCCAGGGGCTTCCATCCTGGCTGGGGTGGGGACACCCAAGTCTGCCTCTCTGAACCTGTCCCTTCTTCCCTAAATGCCCCAGGCGCCGGTGGGACACAGAGGCTGACCAGGGCAGTGGGGAAGTCACTGGCAATGGAGATGGTCCTCACCGGGGACCGGATTTCAGCGAAGGAGGCAAAGGAGGCAGGTAGAGGCATGGGACAGCCCTGGTATTGCAGAGGTCTGGCGAGGAGCCATCCCCCCACTTCCCACTGCCCATCCTAGGTCTGGTCAGCAAGGTCTACCCTGTGGAGAAGCTGCTGGATGCTGCCATTGCCTGCGCTGAGAAGATTGCCAGCAACTCCAAGCTGGTGACTGCCATGGCAAAGGAGTCAGTCAATGCTGGTAGGGGCTGGGGACCAACTGGGAACCCCCTGGGGGGGCCTGCAGGGCCAGGCAGAGGGGTCTACCTAACTTCTCCCTTGCTCTCAGCCTTTGAGACGACGCTGACAGAGGGAAACAGGACAGAGAAGCGCCTCTTTTATGCCACCTTTGCCACCGTGAGTAGAGGGATCAGCCCCATGGCATGAGGGATAAGAGAGCTGCTGCAGCCCCCCCCCAAACCTCACCTCTCTGCTTGTCCCAGAGTGACCGCAAGGAGGGGATGACAGCGTTCGTGGAGAAGCGCAAGGCCAACTTCACCGACAGCTGAGCTCGGGAGGTGCAGGTCCCTGGGGTGGCGCAGGTCCCCACAGCCACCTGCAGCCCGTCCACCCCCTGCCTTACCCTGCAGAGGGGCCTGGCCCCCTTCGACGAGCGATACTTGCTTGGGGTGACAGCCAGCAGTGGGGACCACCTCTGCCTTCGCTATTAAAGGGTTTTCTAGGTGCTGCTGGGAGATGGGGTGTCCTTGCTGCGAAGTCTCGCCTTAGCTGGAATGTTGGGGTTCACTGAGACACCCCAGGCTCTGTCACACTGCTCTCCAATGCTGGGCTGGGCAAGAGCAGCCTCCTGGAGCATAAGTCCATGTGTTCCCTGGGAAGGGGACAGCCTGTGGCACCTTCTGGGGCACAACACCGAAGTGCTGAGCCTCCAGCCTCACCTGGGCTGAACTGCGGCTGGGATGATGGGCTCAGTCTCCTGTCCCAGGGCATCATCCTCACCCTGCCTGGTGTCTTGGGGTAATCCTGAGAGAGTTCCTGCAGGTTTGGAGGCCCTGCACTTAGCAGCAGGTTTCTGGCAGCAATGAAGAGCTCACCACGATATGGAGAAGGGAGTGAGTTTATTGGTGAGGCTCAAGGCTGAATAGTGAGGAGCAAATCTCCCAGGAAGCCCCAGGGGCAGCTCCCACCCTTCATTTCACAGCTCGGACACATCTCCACTCAGCTGTGGTAGATGTGGTCACGGTCCTCCTCTGGGTCATTCTGCACCTCCAGGGACAGCATCCGGGGTGGCCTGTAGGTGTCAGCCTCCCTGGCATCATCCTGGGGGTGGTAGATGTGGTCACAATCCTCCTCTGGGCCATTCTGCACCTCCAGGGAGAGCATCCAGAATGGCACATGGACGTTGGCCTCCCTGGCATCATCTTGGGGGTGGTGGAGATGGTCACGATCCTCTTCTGGTCCTGCCTGGACTTGGGGTGGGCCCCTCTGAGCCCAGGCACTGCTGGAGAAGACCTTTATACCTGGTTCACTCTCCTCCGGTGTCTCAACGGCTCCTACGCCCAGGGTGCTAGAAGAGGGTAGCAAAATCAGCAAGGAAAGGTTGCCAAATACCACTCTGCCCCAGGGGAATCCAACCCCACCAGAGTGCAGGGACCCTGGTGAGATTCCCTGCACTCCAGAAAACAGCAGTTAGGATCTCAGGAAGTAAAGGGGCTAATTTATTTTTTACACAAAAGGAATAGGGAAACCAGCTGGAGTGTTGATGCTCAGGGATTTTGCATAATTTGAGTGGAGAGGAGATGGAGCTGGGAGCCCCTTAATTTTGGGGGGCACAAAGCAACAGGGGAAATTTATTCCCCCCTGAAACGCTTTCCATTTTGGGGTGTTGCTTTATTGGTTTTTACAAGCCAGATGCAAACACCTCTTACATTTCCTCAGCCAAATCCTGCTCCGTGGCCAGGTCCTTCCACCTGGAGCTGCTCAGAGCCTGTAGGGAGAGAAGGGGGTGGCACTGGTCACACGTGGATACCACCTCATCAGAGGGGCAGCAGCAGGGCAGGTTGAGGGGGGGCTGACCTGGGTGCCGCCAGGCGCCAGCAGGAGGAGGGCAGTGCTGAGCAGGATGGTCACACTGCAGAGCTCCACGGCCCTAGGGCTGGAGAAGACATGGCAGAGACGTGGTGGATATGACCTCTGTGGCTGGTGCTGGCCCACACCCTGTACCCTGTTGCTGTGCCCACAGCTCCTCCCTGACCCCCAGCAGCCCCCCTGCCCAGCCCTCGTGCCCGACGGGGCTGGCAGGGACCTACCTGTCCATGGCTGCCTCTTGCCACACCTGCCTCGCACTTTGCCCAGCCCCGTGGCGTCCCTGGTGGCACTGGGTGGGTCCAGGTCCCAGTGCCGCCCATCTCACACATCCTTCCTTGCCCTGGGTGGATCCAAGTCGTGCTGCTCAGGGAGATGGCACATCCCTGTGCACCCAGGAGCTCTCCAGAGCAGGCAGGTTGGTGTCCTGCTGACACATAGACTCCGGAGACTGCTCCCCAAATGGTCCAGCAGCTTCTGTGAGCGTGGGGAGTCCCAGAGGTCGCAAAAAAGGTGGAGCTGCTCCCTCTTGCTTGGGCAGGGGCTGCACTCGGGACTTCTCTGCTGTCTCATTCCTGCTGTGGGGTCAAGCATGCTCCTGGCTCAACTGTGACCTTTCCCTTTGCTTCTCCTTCATGCCTGGCTTTTTGGGATCCACCTCCATCATATAGCTGCCTTCACCTCTCCTGCAATAGGAGTGACATGGGTGATCTGGGGATTTTCAGTCCCCTCAGGTTTTCCCAACGCATTGTTTTTCCCCTGGAAGTAAGATCTGGAGGCCTGTGTGAGTCCAAAGCCTCTCCCTGTCGTATGTCATAGGCTGTCCTGTTTCTGTGGATCATGTCAGAGTGTGTTAAGAAACAGGGGAAATTCAAGTTTTGGCTTGAAATAAGGATTTTTGACAGCCACTGGCCAGCTGGGAAATACTTTGTTGCCCATGGACACCCGGAAAAGCTGGTGGCCCAGAAGAGAGCCAGTCATGGGCCCTGAGGTTGTAACTTCAATTTGTTTCCCAATTGCAAGGGCAGGCACTCAGAGACTCGGGAGTCTAGGAAAAAGGAATTCCCAGGTCAAAACTCATGGACCTGAAAGCATTAAGGGAGAACAGACTGGGCTGTTGCCTGACCTTTGTACAATCACATGGCAAAGCCTGCAGGCATCCATCTCCAGCAGCACATGGGGCTTGCTTCCCATTCCCAGATATCCCAGTGTGGGGAAAAAAGCCTCATTAGGGGCTTTAGTGTTGAGAAATGATTTTTGGTCCCTGCTGAGAGATGTCCCTGCTGAGAGATGTCCCTGGGCAGGTGTGGGATCCTGACTGTGGGGTTTGCCTGCTGGAGACAGCACTCTCCGGAGCCCACAGAGCACGGATTAGAGCTAGACAAGCTGGCTGAGTTTTAAACAGAGCGAAGCTTTTTAAAACTCACTGGGCAATCTCCTACATCTCCGTAAACATCATTCCCTGCTCCCATTTGCAAGGATTTTTCAAAGCCCCTTTGATCCTCTATTCTTCACAGAGAGGGGGAAAGGAAAAATGCAGTTATAGATCCTAAGCTTCTTGGATAAACATTGTTCCAGAAACCTATTTTATCCCCCTTACGGACGATTTTCGAGTGTCAGGATTCACCAGGACCCCAAGACCAGTGGCTCTGTGTTTCCAGTTTTTCCCAGGAGGATGAGATTAGAAAGGAAGGAAAGAGGGAAAACAATCTCCATCCCAACCTGATTTTGACAGTATTTGCAGCAAAGGGAGGGAGGTTCATTCCACACATCTGACTCTGCCTGGGCTTCAAAATAGCACTTAAATTCTCTGCGAAGCAATTTTGTAAAAATTCCTATTGTTTATTCACCTGGTTGGAAGTCACTTTATTGTAACTCCCCATAGAAATGCTTCTCCTGGCCCAGACAAACCTTTCAGAGCAGGTGCCACAGTGCAGAGGAGACTTCAGCAAGATGGAAAAAGTCAGAACTAAGGACCAATGGGTTTTTTCCCCCATTTTCTTTCCTTGGTGATTCCAGCTCCCATACAGTCATGTTGTCATCTTGTAACTTCTTGAATCTATTTTTTCCCCCAAAAGGCGAAAAATAAAACACCCAAACCTGTGAGGTCTCAGCTGCAAGACAGTCTCCTTAACACCTCACCACAGGTTCTGGGTTCCCCTTCCTAAAATCTTAAGGATTCTTAACTCAGTCAGGTAGTACCAGTTGTTTGACAATGAGGAACCTGTGTTCAAATGCTGGCAAAGCTTTATTTGGTTTGGGTGGTTTATTCCATGGCGTGGGAACTGGAAATATCCCTGGTGGTGCTGGCTCCATGTCTGCTCATCTTGCACAAATCTGCTGCACTGACCTTCAGACTTTCTTCCTTGGTCCTTTAAATCCCCGGATGGCACCTTGTCCAAAGCAAATTGTGGATGGGATCCTGGAAAGGGAGGCAGGCTTTAATCCACATTAACAGGCCACCCCTGGCAGGCTCCCTGGGATGCTTTATGTTCTGTGTGGCAGTTTAAGTTCCCAGGGTTTAAGCTTCCAGAGGGAAGAGCAGGGTATGGGAGGAGGATGACATATAAATCACCAAAGAATTAAAAAAATTGGTGAAATATTGGCTGGATTTCCTGTGTGCTCTGCACATTTCCATTCTGGAGGCCTCTCCCCTCTTCAGAACTAGGTGTGTTACCAAATGTACCACTTGGGCAGTTGCCGTGGTTGATTATGAGAAGCAGGAGAGCAGAAGCAGCATCCTGCAATACCCTGGGAAGAGATAAGGTGAGCAGACAAACACAGCTTCCACAGCACACCCACATTCTGATCTTCCTTACACTTTCCTCTTCTAGAAATGGCTTTGGAAGCACAGGAATCCTGTCTTTTTTATCTGATAAGATGGAGTGGTCCCAGCCCCAGCCCCTTTTGCCCATGGAGGCCGAAGTACAGACCTGGATTTGTTGAGCCGTTTCTCCAGCAGCAAGGGGCTGGGACTGGCTGCAGGCTGAGAGATCTCCATGTTCTCCTCAGGCCCTATTTCCATGGGATTCGCTTGGGATTGCTCCACCGTCTCCACGCTCATATCCATGGGCACGCTGGTGCCCTGCTCTGCAGGAGAGCTCATGTGCTTGGAGTCACTGCAGAGACAAAATTTTACATCCTGGCTCAGAGTTGCCATGTGAGCCCAGAGCCAAAGAAATCAAAGGTGTTTCATGAGGAAACAAGTCCATCTGGAATGGATTCCTTCCAATATCGCGCCTAACCCTGCCCTCAGGCAGTGGGAAGCCATTCCCCCTTGTCTTGGCACTCCAGGCCTTTGCAAAGAGTCTCTCTCCATCTTTCTTGTCGGCCTTTTCAGGCACTGGAAGGCCACAATTAGGTCACCCCAGAGCTTCTCTTCTCCAGGCTGAACAATCCCAATTCCCTCACGCTTTTCTTGCAGGACAGGAGGAAAGTTCTACAGTTACCTTTTCACCTTCTTGGGCCTGTCAAACCGAAAGTCAGCAGGATAAAGGTGCACAGTCACCAGGTGATCCTTCCTGTCCTTGCTGGTCTTGAACTTCTCTGTGCAGCCTTCCACCAAACACTGGTACTGAAAGGCAGGGAGGGGAAAAAAAAGGCATAACTGGAAAAGACAAGTGCACACCAACCACAAGGCGAGGGCTGGGCATGGCAGCTCACCATATTTTGCTTCTCGGCCATTATCTGGAAGAGGGAGTCATGCCACTCCAAGATGTGGATATCCAAGAGATTCCCGGAGGGAAAGGAGCGCTTGCAGAAGGAGCAGACATTCCTGTGCAGGGTGTTGTAGTGGTGCTCGTAGCTCTCCAGCGTGTCAAACACCTGACTGCACCCAGAGATGTGGCAGCTGAACTCGGACACCCTGTGGGGGAATCAGAACATCCATGCCTTAAGCTAAATTAGAGCCTTAATTTCAGCTGCAAAGTCAGTCCCCTAGAAGATTTTATCACAGAATCCCAGGATGCTTTGGGTTGGATGGGACCACAAAGCTCATCTGATTCCTACCCCTTGCCATGAGCAGGGACACCTTCCACTAGACTTACACCTGCAGACACAATACTTGTGGCATTTTTTGTGAGTAATACTGAAAATTAAATTCCAGGTGCAATGGAACAAAGGTCATGACGGTGCTAGCAATTGGAAACTTATTTGGCATTATGGCTTCAGGATCATCTATATAATTGTCCTGTTAAATGTTACTTCATGAAGAACGAACAAGCAGCAAGATGATAAATGAGCTGTTTCACCTAAAAGTTCCAGTAGTGGATGGCAACTCTGTGCCAACAATGCTTTTCTAGGAGGCATCCAAAGGTGAACCGCACACAACACTCAAAAGTACTCCCTGGATTTTAAACACATGAGCAAGACGAAGATTCTCCCCGAGGCTTAGCCTTCCCGGTTGGAGCTGTCCCAGCTGCAGCAGCCCAGAGAAGCTGTGGCTGCCCCTGGATCCCTGGCAGTGCCCAAGGCCAGGTTGGACACTGGGGGCTGGAGCAGCCTGGGATAGCAGAAGGTATCCCTGCTCATGGCAGTGGGGTGGAGTGCGACGATGTTTAAGCACCCTTCCAACCCAAACCATTCCTTGATTCCATGACAGACGGACTCAGAGCTCGCCCACAGCTGTGGCGACGAGGCTCTGCCTCACTTACTTGGGTCTCTCGGCCACCTCCTCGAGGCTGGTGAGGACGCCCTGCAGGTAGAGGTGCCTGTGCACGTCCCCATCCTAGAGTGGAGCAGAGAGCGGCTGTGGGCGGGCGGGCAGGGCTGCAAAACACAGCGCAAAGCCCTTCTGCTCCGGGGGAAGCCGCACTGGGAGCGGCCCCCACATAGCCCCGCGGGGCTCGGCGGGCGCGGGGCCGCCTCACCTCGAAAAGCGGGTGCTGGGGGCCGAGGCGGAGGCGGCGGGGGGCAAAGGTGAAGGGCGGCGTGGGCTGAGAGCGCTGTGGGGGACGCTGGGATGGGGGATCCTGAGGGAGCGCAGGGGGCCCCTCACGGAGGAGGAGGAGCTGAAGCTGCGGTGGCAGCGGCAGCATCAGCATCGCGCGAGGGCTGGGGCACTGCGCATGCGCGAGGCGCACTGCCCAGAGTATCTTTGGCGAGTGCGCATGCACAGGGCGCGCCGCAAGGTTACGGCGTTGGGGAGTGCGCATGCGCAGGACGCGTTTCCCGGCGCCGGCGGCGGCACTTCCGTGCGGGTAGGTGGGGATGGGATGGGATGGGATGAGATGGGATGAGATGAGATAGGATAAGATAAGATAAGATAAGATAAGATAAGGTAAGGTAGGATAGGATATGGTATGGTATGGAGCGGGGCGGGACAAAGGGGGACGGAAAGGGATATGGAGCGGGTGGGAACGGCATGTGATGGGATATGGGATATGGAGCGGGACGTGGTGAAGCGGGACGGGACGGAATAGAACGAGACGGGAAGGGATATGGTGGGATATGGAGCGAGACGGGATGTGGAGAGGGGTGGGATGGGGTGGGACGGGGCGGAGCAGGACGGGGCTGAAGTGCTGCCCGGCCCAGCGGGTCGCTGTGGGCGAGCCGCAGAGGGAACCGCAGCCGGTGCCTGGGGCCGGGCCCGGGCCATGCTGGGGATGGCGAGCCCCCCTTGCCCCCCCTCTTTGCCTGGGGCCCCCCACGTTTCCCGGATTGCGGCGGTGCTGGTGCCTCGGGACTCTGGCTGTGCCCGGCTAAGCCAGCCCAGCTCCCTCAGCTGCTCCTCGTTCCCTGCACCTCTGACCCCCAGGCAATTCAGCAGCCCACGGAAAATCTCAGTAGGATCAGGGCTCCGAGTGGAGGAGGAACCTGGGCCTTTAAATATAGTTCAGCTTGGACTGGACCATGCCGAGCCTGTCCTAATTTCAGTCGGTTTTGAGTGGAGAGTTGGACCAAGGCTTGCAGGGATTCATTTCAGCCTAAGTGATCTTGGCAAAACAAAAATGTGTCCATGTGCTTGATACGTGGATCTGGATTGTATCTGCTTGATACAATTGTGCAGGGTATCATATTAAAATCCTTATTTATTTTCATGATTCCTGACTCAGGGTCTTACTTCTGATTTACAGAATCACAGAATATTCTGAGCTGGAAGGGACGCACAAGGATCATCAAGTCCAGCTCCTAGGTGAATGGCCCATTCAGGGATTGACTCCACAACCTGGGTGTTTTTAGCACCAGACTTGACCAGCTGAGCTCATCTCAGGGTTCTGTGTCAGTAGTCAAGTCATTACTTAAATGCTCTAAATTTGAGTGAAGTTAGTAAAGTGGACAGTGGAATAGGAAGACCCCTAAACTTGGGAAAAACTGCAGTTGAGTGATTTCAGAAGCAGCAGCAGGGTCAGCCTGTCAGGATGCAAACCAGTGCTTGCTGCATTCCTCCCGAGATGGAAAAATCTCCCCCACAGGGATGTTGCCCCTCAGAGCCGTGGGATAACCCCTCATTCTCCTGTCCCCAGGGCTGGTGGCCCGAGCTGGGAGCATGAGCGAGTTCCGCATCCACCACGATGTGAACGAGCTGCTGAGCTTGCTGCGGGTGCACGGCGGGGAGGGTGCCGAGGTCTACATCGAGCTGCTACAGAAGAACCGCACGCCCTACGTCACCACCAACGTCTCCGCCCACAGCGCCAAGGTGAGCACGGGTTTCCCTGGAAATGGCATCCCATCCTGTCGGCATCTGGCAAGGGGGGGTGGGAAAAAGAGGGGGTGATCAGATCTGGAATCCCGGTTATGGGTGTGAATTGGGAAGTCTGGGAGGGAAAAGGTGGAATTCTTGAGTGTTGGTGGGAGAAGAAGACTATTAGGACTGGGGTGGGGGCAAGTGCAAAGAAGAAGGTTATTTTGTGGGATATTGGGAAGGAATTGTTGCTTTGGAGGGTGGGTAGGCCCTGGCACAGGGTGCCCAGAGAAGCTGTGGCTGCCCCTGGATCCCTGGCAGTGCCCAAGGCCAGGTTGGACATTGGGGCTTGGAGTAGCCTGGGACAGTGGAAGGTGTCCCTGCTTGTGGCAGGGGATGGAATGGAATCACCTTGAAGGTCCCTTCCCACCCAAACCATTCTATGAGTCCATGATGAAATGAAAATTGTATAAAATGCAATTATATGAGCAGCACCTGACTTTTTCCTCTGAATATCACCCAAATATTAGAGGTTAAAGCCTGGCACTCATGACCAGACATACTTTTATGGCCATAATACTGCTTTTTATTTTCATTTCTGAAAGCAATCCACTGGTCAAGCTGTAAGTGCTAGGAAGACAAGTGCTTCTAACTCTGTCTGAAACTTCACATCTTTGTAACCTGAGCTATGTGTTTGATCTAATTCCATTTGATTTTAATTGTAACTCCCATTTAATATTAATGTGGTGGTTTACAGGTGAAAATAGCAGAGTTTTCTCAAACTCCTGAAGATTTTCTGAAGAAGTACGATGAGCTGAAGTCTAAAAACACAAGACATCTGGATTCTTTAGTTTATCTGCTGTCAAAACTCACCGAAGACAAAGAGGTTGGTTCCTCCTTTAGAACTGGATGTTGAACAGTAGCAGCAATGCAGTGATTTCAAGCACAGCTGACGGTAGAGTTCTGTGAAATTCGTAGAAATCAGCAAGTAACTAGTTCTAGTTTTTACTGAGTTATTAAACCACTACTGAGAATTGTACTCCTCTTGATATAATCCACTAAGACAAGGAAAACTGGGACAGAGATCTGTGGCTGGATTCAGCACAACCAGGGTATGGTCATGTGGTTTTTTTGCTTTAGGTTGTGCTGCCCAGCATTCACAAAATCTTTTCTTTTTTTGTCTATGTACAGACACTGCACTACCTGCAACAAAATGCTAAAGAAAGGGCAGAACTCGCAGCAAACGCAGCCACCAGTGGCAGCACAAATTTTTCCATCCCCTCATCCACTTCCAAGATGTCTCTGCAGGAGCTGGAGGAGCTGCGCAAGCAGCTGGGCAGTGTCACAGCCAACTCCAGTGCACAGCAGGTACAAAGCCCTTCCCAAGCTTTGAGTGCAAAATCTTCACTTTTGTTGGTCAGATTGTATTAAATCTTGATGCTGTTCTTAGTAAAAGTGGCTTTTTTTCTATTCCAGTCAGTTAAGGTTAAATTCTTTGAGGTTATTCTAAGGTTAAATGCACAGTTAAATCCTTCCCTGGGAGGGTGGGGAGGCCCTGGCACAGGGTGCCCAGAGAAGCTGTGGCTGCCCCTGGATCCCTGGCAGTGTCCAAGGCCAGGTTGGACATTGGGGCTTGGAGCAGCCTGGGACAGTGGAAGGTGTCCCTGCCTGTGGCAGGGGTGGAATGAGATGACCTTTAAGGTCCCTTCCAACCCATACCATTCCTTTTGATTCTAAGGTTGGGTCAAGTTTAGGCCTCGACAGCTCTGACTGTTGGGGGTTAATGAAATTTCATTTTCCCCTTTCACCTTTAAGCTGTGCTGACATTTCCTTGTCTGCCTGTGGCAGTGCTTGTCCAGGACCTCAGCAGCCTTGTGGTGTGTCCCCATCCTTCCTGGGAGCTCTGCTCCTGGATTATGCACTGCAATCCCTCACCTCATCTTCCCCCAAATGCCATTCCCTCTACTCACCTGTTGCAGCTCCTGAAATAAATCCTGCAAAGCAATCCCAAAGACAGAAAGGAAGAGGAAAACCAGCTGGAGACACAGGCTCAGAAAACATTTAAGCATTTCATTAGCAGCAGTAGGTTGTGAGGTCAGAGTGCAAAAGGGCAATTTATTACGTAAATCCCAAATTCTGTCTCCTGTAATTATTTGTATAAAAAACTGTACTGTGGTGGCTTGGCCTGGCAAACAGGATAAGGAGGGAAAAATTATGGTGAAAAACTTATGGCTCAAGATAAGGGCATTTTGGCTGCAGAAGGTAGAGGGGAAACAGTGTATGGAGAGCTCTTTGGACAGAGGGACAGAGGAAAAGATGCTCAGAGGTCCATCGCGCCTTCTGATGTCTGTTTAGCAAAATCTAATGGGACAAGCCTCAGATCACTTCAGGCCTTTGACGGCAAGAGGGATGGACCTTCCATGTCCCATTCTTTGGGACACCCCATGGGTCCCTGGGCTTAAAGGGCCCTACATAAATGTGGTGGTGGAGAACTCAAATCCTAAACAAAAGTTCCAACCCCTTGCCCTGTCAGCCGTGGTGAGACCAGCCTTGTCCCACATACACTGAAATACTGCACAGACACTGGGTCTGACTCATCTAGATCCTTCACAGATGATCTGAGTCAAGTGGGTGATTTAGCTCATGAAGGGAAGATGAATTTCCCGTGAGATAACTGATCTTCTTACCAGGATTTATATGTGAACTTGCTAAAAGAGGAAAGACCTGGAAGTGCCGTTCTCTAGGATGTGCAGTTCACAGCCAAAGGGATTGAAATGGTATCACAAGCCAAGATGTGTGCTTCCCTGCTGCTCCATTTGTACTTTCTTCAGACTTAAAGAACTAAAACTCTGTTAAAAGACCCTGATGGGCTGGTGCTTGGCGCTCTTGAGTCAGTAACGGCTGGGACAGGTGGGCATTCCTGGGTAGTGTTAGGTCTGCTCAGCCTCTGACACAGCTCTTCTGTCTGTGAGGGTTACAGATGGAGTTGAAGGGTGTTTATGGATTCAGAGACGAGCCCTTCTTCTCCCTTGGTGCATATTGGCACTGCCATTGCTCAAGATGTCAGGTTCATCAGCATGACAGTGGCAATCTGCCACACTGTGCCATGGGTGTTCAGGTGCCACCTGAGGGCCGTGTTTTCAGCCCTGGGAGTTTTCTCCAGGCTGTTGCTGAAGCCTGTAATTATAGTGACCTACATTTCAAGTTGCAGATATAAGGTGATTCATGCACCTGAGACATGTGCTTTGTCACTTGTGCCACAAGCACTGTGCCATCTGCCCTGGGATTGCTTGGCACTGGCAGAGAGAACATTCAGTCCTTGGAGTTACTGCTTGGACCAGTTTTCGTCCAGGATTCACCGAGGTGATGGAAAGTTATGTGTTCCCTTTCAGGCTGATGTGTCCTTTATAGCCAAAATGGTTGACACTTTTGACCTCTACGAGTTAACAAAATCACGCCAGAGCTGGTTGAACTGCAACAGAAATGCCCTGCCTCTTGTCATAGAATCACAGAATCATTAAGGTTGGAAAAGACCTCCAAGATCATCAAGTCCAACCTTGGACTGAATATCACCATGCCCCCTAAACCATGTTCCCAGCTGCCATTTATGCTTGTTTCTTGAACACTTCCAGAAGTGGTGACACTACCATTTCCCTAGGGAGCTCATTCCAATGATTAACCACTCTCTCAGTGAAGAAGTTTTTCCTCCCTGCCATTTGGGAAGACCTACTGGTGGCTGCCCTTCTCCCGGCCGCCCTTCTCCTGAGCAGAACATGTTCACACAGCCAACTGAGGCTTGCAGTTTCATCTGGGGTTTAGCCATCCTTTGAATTGCTGGCAGCTTGTTTGATGCGTCCTATTTCTACATATGAAAGTCCCAGTTCTGTGAGGGGAGCAGAGGAAGTCAAGGTCCTTTTAGCAGATCACCCACTTACATGATGTAAATAAGAAAGTAAAATGAGCCTGTGCATATCCCTTTTCACGCACACACATCTGTGGAGTTTCAGAAATGGCCTTCATCAGCCTTGTGTTTGTGTACTTGGGGCTCCAAATGTTCCTGTAGGTTGTGCATCTCACAAGCTTCCTCAGCTGGTGACTGATCTTGCACTCCATTTATTTTAGTGTCAGAGCTGGGAATGGAAAGTCTTTCAGTCTTCAAGAGCTCACTTCCTTCGCTGACTCCCCCTCAGAGGAAAAAACTCCATACTTTTCCAGCTCTCTGTGGGTGGATTTGTCTGGGTTGCATTTGGCATTGAGTTCAGAGGTGTTCGGTGCCCCTGGAATAGGATGTTTGTGTTTCTGGAAGGAGTTTGCTGCTTTCATGTGGTGCTCTCTCCGAACCAGCAACCGCTGCCTGGTGGTTGTACATGTCCCCATTCTGCTCCCCTGGGTGTGCCCCAGTACCCAGGCCAGGTGGAGGGATGCAAGAAGGCATTATTTGTTGGACCCCCAGATAAAAAGGCCAAATGTATTAAAAAATACACATTTTTTGCACCACTGGGGCAATAGACTAGGTGGTACTAGGAAATTAAACCCTACACCATGCTACTGAAATACCAGCTATTCTACTTCCTGTTCCCAAGTGCATCGGTTTGCAGTCAATTTTTCCTTGAAATTAAAAATCTCTTGGTCTTCTGAAAGTCTCCTGATTTTTTCCTTTCTTTCCTTCTTTCTCTTTTTCCAACAGACTCTTGAGCTTACACGAAAAGTCCTCCGGGATAAGCAGAACAAGAAGAATTCTGGTCAGCCCATTCCAGTATTTCCATCCTGGGTGTATGAGAGACCTGCACTTATTGGGGATTTCTTAATTGGCACCAGTCTAAGCACTGACACAACAGTACCAATAGGTATGTGAAACACAGGGAAAATTACATTAATTTGTAGTGTTTTGTTCTCATTCAGAAGTGCTGTTCAGATGTTCACATTCAGGATGAAAGCCAAACTTGGCTCTTAGCACCTTTTTTTTTTTTGGTGACTGTATTTGAGCTGTTTTCTGGGTATATGAATATTTTGGTGGAGAGGAGGTTGGGGAAGTTGTTGGTGTTGGAAATAGCTGGGCCCTTTTGGGTGGAAGGATCAGCAGCAGGAGCTGTAGCTGATGTTCACTTGGCCACAGGTGTTGGGTGTCTGGTCCTGTCTACTGGATTTGGGTATAAATGAGCAAAGGATTCTGTTTTCCAGGAGAGTTAGGTACGAGACTGAAACAGGCAGATGATGGCACATTGTGGCCTTTCTTTTGTCTCCTCTTTGAAAATAGGCACTTTGCCCTTAGCCTCTCAGGAATCCGTGATCGTGGAGGACTTGCTGTACATTCTGATCGGTGTGGATGGCAGGTACATCACAGCACAGGCCCTCACGGGCAGGCAGAATCGAGCCTTTTCACTCGACCCAAACCTGGACTTGTCCATCAAGGAGTTGGTGACCAGGATTCTTCCTGTGGCAGCAAGTTACTCTGCTGTCACCAGGTACCGAGCTGGCTTTTGTCAGGGGAGGAGGCTCTCCTGTGAGAAGAGAATATCTGCCATTGTGCAGATGTTAACTTCCATGCTTAATTTAAACTACGGGGTATAAAATGAGTGACAATTTATTTGGGTCAGTTTTAGCTACGTTTCCTTTGCTGGGTTTTTTCTCTCTACTGCCACTTCACTTTTTCATTCACACACCTTTGTCTTTTCCAGTCTTGGCCTTGGTAGGTTCAGGTAAAATGCAGTTAGGATATATCTGCCTGTTCTGACTTTTCTTCCCACTCTGCTGTGAATTTCTCCATGTTTCCTGCTTTTTGCTCCCCTCTGGACATCCAGGACTGAGACAACCTTTGCATGCTGGCTCTCACTTTCTACACAGTGGTTTTGCAAATGATTCTAGTTCCCTTGCACTTGGAGAGGAAACATACTGCCACAGCTTTCCCTGCTGGAAGGTGTGGGATGGGAAACAGGGAGAGAGACCAGTGTGCTTTCCAGCACAGGATCTACTAGTTTACTTGTACAGAGTCCTGAAGGCAAAAATTCCTGAAAATTGTACAAGTTACATTGCCTGAAAGAGTTTCCATTTTGCTTTTTACAGGTTTGTAGAGGAGAAGTCTTCCTTTGAGTATGGTCAGGTAAATCATGCTCTCGCTGCGGCCATGCGGACTCTAATCAAGGAATACCTGATATTAATTACCCAACTGGAGCATCTTCAGAGGCAGGGGCTTCTGTCACTGCAGAAACTGTGGTTTTACATCCAGCCCACAATGAGGACCCTGGAAATTCTGGCTTCCCTGGGTAAGTTTCCAAAATACAGTCCTTACATTTTGACAACTCCTGAGAACTGTGCAGGGTAGACAGACAGGCAGGGCATGTCCCATTTTGAGTTCCTGCTTTATTAAAGATGAAAGCCCAGGGGAATTATACTTGTGAGGGCACTGCACTTCTTCTGGAGAAGAGCATTCAGGCTCTAGGGCTGAATGTGCCCTTTGGAGCTGTCAGGATGCACCTCTGTGCCTTTTGCCTTCACAGCCTTGGCCCTTCCCATCAGTTGCAGCCACCACTGCTGCCTCTCTTCGGGTCCTTTCCAAACTCCTCTTCAGCTCTGTATGTATAATCAGAAGGAATCCCTGCAAGTTCCTAGTCCAACCTCTTGCTTACAGCTACAACTGGTTGCTCAGGGCCACGTCCAGTCTGGGGACCATTTGGGGTTTTGTTTCAGGACTTTTCAGGATGTAAGTGTCTTATATTGGTATTTTTAAATTCCAGCTACTTCTGTGGATAAGGGTGAGTGTATGGGAGGATCCACCCTGAGCTTGCTCCATGACAAGACTTTCAATTACACAGGGGACAGCCAGGCCCAGGAGCTGTGCCTGTATTTAACCAAGGCAGCCAGTGTGCCTTACTTTGAAATCCTGGAAAAGTGGATCTATAGAGGCATCATTAATGATCCATACAGGTAAAGAACAGTCAAGCAATGAAAATGAAATGCAAAACTTCAGAAATACTGATCTGCTCTGTTGAGTCTGCACTGCCTGGTGGCCTGAAACAACCCTCTCGGAAGTTTTTTGGCTTTTGTAGAATCATTTGAAGCATTTAGCTGTATTTGATAGTTTATGCAGCATTTCTGTTTCCCACATTTTCAGAGTCCTAAGGTGGGGACAAAGCTGAAGATAAAATATCTGAAATTAATGCTTTTCTGCTGGTGAGAAGGCAGACAAAGGCCAGTTTCCTCACCTCTGCACTGACAAACAGATAATGTTTAGCCTTGGTTTATGAAGCCTGTAAAACTCTGTTTCTCATTACAGATCATCAGAGACACTGCATAGTGCTTTTCTTCTTGCTTCACATACAGGCTAATATCAGTTCTTGATTGGAGGTGTCCTCATGAGACTTTATTTCTGATAGATCACATTACCAGTTTGCAGGTGAAAAAAAGGTAATCTTCATTGTACCACTCTCTGCCCCTAAACATCTGCTTTAACTGTTCAGTGAGTTCATGGTGGAGGAGCATGAGCTGCAGAAGGAGAAGATTCAGGAGGACTATAATGACAAGTACTGGGATCAGAGATACACTGTGGTTCAGCAACAGATTCCCTCCTTCTTGCAGAAAATGGCTGACAAAATCCTAAGCACAGGTGGGTGTTTCTAATTTGAGAAAAACTTTTGAGACAAGCACTGCCATCCCTTGTGTAAAGAGAAAGGAAATGTCACCGTGCCTTGTCACTTTATAGGGTTGTCCAGCTGAATTGAGAGCAATAGAAGAGTCAGATGTAAAAAAAACCCCAAATCCCATAAATCAAAAGCACATGGGAAGGAGAAGCAAGGGGAGCTGTCTGTCACTGCTGTTTTTTGGGTAGATTTTCTGGCTGGCTGGAGCTGGGCAGCTGAGATTTGACCATCTGAGTGGTAATTTGGGGGGTTAAATGAACCATTCAACCTCTTATGCAAAACCCTCCAAAACTGACTTGTGAAACAGAGCACCAGATCTGCAGAGCTTCAGGCCACCTACAGAGATGTTTTGTCACCACTGGGAAACAAAACCATTTCTAAATCGCCTTAAATGTGATCCCAGGTGCCTAATTTAAAATTCTGTTTCATCTTTTGAAAGGTGCCTAAATCCTTTCCAGCTTTCAGCACAATATAGTGTAAACATTTCTCAGCGTATCTTCCTCTTGAAGGGAGCAGTGTGGAGGTTTCCCTGTTGGCTGTACAACAGGTATGAATATGGGACATTCTTTCTCCTTATTTTCAGGGAAATATTTAAATGTTGTACGGGAATGTGGGCGAGATGTCACCTGCCCTGTGGCCAAAGAGGTCATCTACACTTTAAAAGAGAGAGCCTATGTGGAACAAATAGAAAAAGCATATAACTATGCCAGCAAAGTTCTTCTGGACTTCCTAATGGAGGAGAAAGAGCTGGTGGCTCACCTAAGGTTTGATTTATTTTACTAAATGCATGACAAATAGATTGGTTCTGCTAAGGGACATAAATTTTTGAAGTTAGCTCTGTTCTCTTGGAATATTACCAAGGTGTTCTCTCTATTTCCATTTAGAAAGGTTGACCTAAAAATTAAGATTTGGGGTTTTTTTCCTGAAGAGGAAAAAAAAAAAGGTCTAAAATGATAGAAATGTTGAGTGGGAAAGATGTCTGGGGGTCTCTGGTCTAACTTCCTTGGAAGGCTGTTGCCAAAACTAGGTCAGGGCTTTGTCTAGCCCAGTCAGATCAGGAGTCTGGAGCCACACTGTTACAGCCGTGCTGCTCCTATTTGTGCTCCAAAGCCTGCAGTTATCATGTGTGATCTTTGGCCACGCACTCGGTTAATCCTCAGGCTCACCTCAGAGCTACTTCCAAGCTCCGTGCACACTGCAGGTAACTCTCCCTGGTGCTAGGTGAAAATCAGAGTTTATGTGTCCTGTTACAGCTAAAGTCTGCTGGACTTAAAAAAATCATCACAGATGTTTGTTCACTGAGAGGAGTCTGGTATTCTGCTCAGAACTGGCAGCTGCCCCTTGGCTGGAGAAGAACTGGGAGTTGTTCAGGACAACAGTAGGAGTCTGCACCCAGCACACCTAGGGGTTTTTTTTTTGCATTTTTCTAGGCCAAAGAAAGAACAGCAGTAGCCCTGATCTGACTACACAGAAGCATCCTGACTGAGGGGATACGGAAGAGGAGACATCCTTAAAAGACTAGTCTCCAAACTGGTTATTTATGGCTCTCCAGGAAGAGAAACATTTTGTGATCAAACCCAGCAGGCTCGTTGAATTGATTGCATTTGTTCCTTTAGGTTTGATGTGGATTAACCTGGGCTTTATGAAAAGTAATCAATTGTTCCGTGGTTTTCTTGAGCAGATCTATAAAACACTATTTCCTGATGGATCAAGGGGACTTTTTTGTTCACTTCATGGATCTGACAGAGGAGGAACTTAAGAAGCCTGTAGATGACATCATAACGACAAGGCTGGAGGCTCTGCTGGAGTTAGCCCTGAGAATGAGCACAGCCAACACTGATCCTTTCAAGGATGATTTAAAGGTGAGAATGGGTGGAAGCAGAAGATAATTGACTTTGAGCGGAAGGCCTGCCGTGATTTGGGGAGATCTGTGTGTGTGTGAGAACCTGCTGCTTCCTAGGTTGGTGTGACAACTGGAGAGTGACTGATTGTGAGCACTCTGCCTGTTGCTACCCAGAAACTGTGGGTCTCCTGTGGGTTCGTTTTTTTCCTTCTCTTCCTTTACAGATTGACCTGATGCCCCATGACCTTATCACGCAGCTCCTGAGAGTATTGGCCATAGAAACAAAGCAGGAGAAGGCTATCATCAGTGCAGACCCCACAGAGCTCACCCTCAGCGGCCTGGAGGCCTTTTCCTTTGACTACATTGTGAAGTGGCCCCTGTCCCTCATCATAAATAGGTAAGGAGGAAAAACAGCCATGTACTCTCACAAGAGGTTTTGCAGGCAAGAATCAAACATTCCTCAAACCTGAAGAGCATAAAGAAATACACTTTCAGGTATCCCTGCTTGCAGACTCAAAGGATACAGGCTGTTGCTACTGTAACAGGTTATTTTGCATTTAACTGAGTTGTGAGGGACTGAATGGTTCACTTTTCCACAGGAATTTGCCTCTTGTTTCCCTGGAGAAACACTGCTGTGAGCCACAAGCAAATGGGACAAGCAGCATTGCACAAACAGAGTGGCAGATTTCAAATTGTTAAATGCCAGCAATTAATTCCCCCCTTAATTTCCCCTCTAAAAATTCCATTGAATCGGTGAGACTTTCCTAACAATGTGATGCATTTGGAATTTTGTCTTTTCCTTCCCAACGGAGTGTGTTAGCTCTGGTGGTAGCTATGGAAGTGAAAATAGGATTTGGTAAGATTTCCTGAACTGTATCGACTGGAGCTCTGCAGACACCTACGCCGAAGTGTCTGAACTCAGACCTGAATCCAGTCACAGAGCTATAAATAAGCAGCCCCATCTGCTTGTGACAGTGCATTGCTGGTGGAGTAATGCTGCCTGTAGCTTGGTTACAGCTTTTTCTCCCCCTTTTTGGAAAATCTTGTTAAATTCTTGGGTGAATTTTAAGATCCTGGTGAATTCTTGTATGACCATCACAGCCTTAGCATGGTGGGTACAAGTCCACAGGCTTTGAACCCTCCCTCCCAGCCCCTGGGTGAGTGATCCCTGCATGAAGCTCGAGGGAATGAAGGAAGCTGGTGATGTACCCACTGGCAGGAAATACGGAGGAGGGTCTCCTTGGAGAGGAATTCTTTGGGATGGTTGCAAATGTGACTCTCTTGCTTCAGTTCAGTGCAGATCTGTGCACGTCTGAAGGTGTGAGGAACATATTGTGTAAAGTCTCTTTTACCTCTGAGCAGCCTCAGCCTTCATAGCTTAGTCTATCAATCAGAACAGGCTGGGCTTCTCTTTCATTTCCAGGAAAGCACTGACAAGGTACCAGATGCTTTTCAGACACATGTTCTACTGCAAGCACGTGGAAAGGCAGCTGTGTAACGTTTGGATCAGCAATAAGACAGCCAAGCAATTCTCCCTGCATTCAGCTAAGTGGTACAGCCTTTTTTTTTTTTTCACTTTTGAGTCTCCTTCTTGCTAATTAGATACCTCATGACCTGGCTCAGACAAAACTGAAGTGAAAAAGATCCTTGCAAATGTTTTACAGGCTTAGAGAGGTCAATTTGTAACATTTTAGGTTTCACTCAACAGTTGTTTGTAAAGTTGCTTTAACATTTAATATCAAAATTTTAGTTTTATATAAGCAAATATTTAAAGTCTATGACAGGTTAAAAACTCTGACTCTACTAATTGAGGGAAAGCCATGGAGAATAATCAGAGATAGTTTGCAGTGGCTTTATAATCCATCTCACACTGCAGGAAGGAATTTGCTAGGACAGAAATATTTAGCTCTGCTTGGCTATGCAAGCCTGGTGATAGTTCTCTGTGGCATTTGCTAGCTCTGAGCTGTGTGGGTGTGATTTCTCCCCTAGGTTTGCTGGCGCTTTCACACTGCGGCAGCGGATGCTGAATTTTGTGCAGAATATCCAGTATTACATGATGTTTGAAGTGATGGAACCAACATGGCACATTCTGGAGAAGAACCTGAAGCTAGTGAGTGAAGTTGAAATGGAAGTCTTAACAAATGTAATATAGGGGAAAAAATGCCTAATTACAGTGTCTGCAGGTGTCTGTTGATTTTGTTGGAGGCAATTAAATCTTTGGGAGCTGATGTTCCTGCCATGTTGCAGAGTGCTGCTGTTCTGCATCACCTTTCTGCTTGATTAGTCAGACATTCCTTTCCTGTGCTGCCTCCCCATCTCTGCCCAGCTCACACTCTGCTCTCTGTTCTGTAAAGGCAGGTTCTGCTTAGTGTTCCCATATACAGGAGAAAGAGAGCTGTGAAAAAGGAGGGTGAATGCAGAGTGCAAAGATCATAAACCAGTCCAGACATTTCCAGCTGATTCCTTGACTGACTTACAGTGCTCTTAAAAGTGGAGTCTATGCTATCCCTTCCATGAAACTGCCAAGGACTGGCATGCTGGGACTGTTTGGTATAAAACAGGGCCATTATTATTAATTTTTTTGTTATTTTTATTACTCCATCTGGTAGTCGCCATGTGATCACACACTTTTGGGTTGCACATCTTTTTCCTCTTACACCCGGAAAAACACTCATCTGAGGTACCAGCCAGCCCAACACCCCTGCAATCAGCTCTCTTGGCAGCTGTCTGATGGCCTTCGTGGATCTTCAACATCAGCTGATCCTGCCTTAGTTCTTACTGTGCACTGAGGAGTTGTTTTGGGGTCAGCTAACCAACATTTTATTATACCCTGTCATCCTTTTTCCTGGAGAATTCACAGGAGGGAGCCGGTCTAGGATTGTGAGCATCTCTGCATGTTCTTGGCAAGAACTTCTGAATGAGAAGCCTTTATATGTCAAGCTCCTGGATAATCTGGGAATTGTACTTACTTCTTAATTCTGTTGCAAGTTTAGCTTTGCAAAATATAGCACTCAGTTTACTTTACTTGCATGGAGGCAGTTGTTGAAGTTATCCTGTCCCTGTTTTTTCCTTTCATTTATATTTTAGGAGGGAAAAGGATGATCCTCACTGGTCTCATGTCTTATGATGCATTTTATTTGTCACACTTCTCTCTTGTGCATTTTCACTTGAAGATAAGGTGCTCTCTTCCTAAAATTATAACTAGAATCTTCATCTTCACATCGTCTTCATCAACACAACTTCATCATCATCTTCACTGCATTAGAAAACTGCATTTATCCCTGTTCTTCAGTAGCTTAAAGGGATTTGGGAGGGGTTTCTTGCACTGATCCTGCTGGAGCAGTGTGGATACCATTGCAGTTTTAGTCCTAAGCTTGACTTGCATTCTGAGCTTCAACACGTCCTGTAATTGCACAGGGTGAGAGGGAGTTTCAGTCTATCATTTCAAACACAAGACTGAAACAGCTGTTGAAGTAGCAGAGATGAACAAAAACTTAAAGGACCCTTGCAACACTGCATGTCCCAGTTCCTTATTGGCTCCTAAAGTGTATTTCTGAATAACCTGTATGTTTTAATGATAAGTTTATTGACATTTAAGATTCTTTGATTTGTTCTTCTCTTTTCTTCTTGTTTTTGCTGACTTTACTGAGGTTGTGAGGGAGTGGCCATGACAAGCAGATTTAAAAACAAAGGAAATGCAAGTTGCTAAAGCAGATAGCTCCATCCTTTCCAGGGGAGGATTTGGGTGATTAAAGCAGGCATGATTTGTGAGGAGGTGATGTGACAAATCAAAGGTTTAAAGCCTGTGAGGAGCTGTTGAAGGCAGTAATGCAGATGCAGTCTCCATCTCAGCATGTTTCTGGGAGGTACATGAGGATTTTCTCGCTCTGAGAGGTCCCTGTCAGAGGCAGTATGCTGGAATGGAGCTTTGGGGCAGAGCAGCACAGCAGCCCTGGTTTGGTTTGTCATTCTTGCACTGTCCTGTCACAGGCATCCAACATCGACGATGTCTTGAGCCACCATACGAGCTTCCTGGACAACTGCCTCAAGGACTGCATGCTGACCAACCCGGAGCTGCTCAAGATCTTCTCCAAGCTGATGTCCGTGTGTGTCATGTTCACCAACTGCATGCAGGTGTGTGCAGCCTCCCCATGCCACTGCCAGCCCCATGTGCACGAGTCTCTGTTCCCTCTGTCAGCAACTTTAGAGCTTGACAGCTCACACCCTCTCTCAAATGGTTTCTGTGGCTTCTTACTCCACAGTTGCCCTTGCTTACCCTTTTTCATGTTGAGATCAGGTTCATATGAACCAAATTCCCTCTCTTGAGGTGTAAGTTGTAGTGGTCTGTAGAGACCCTCTTTACAGGATGAGGTGATTGGCACATTCCAGCCAGCATCAGGGAGCCCACAGCTTTTATAAAACCCACTTTCCTGTGGATTTAGGGAGATTTGTGTAGCAACCATGAATTCAGTCTCAGAGTTAGCTTTCCTGGAAGTTAGGGTGGGCAGAACTGAGCCTTGTGCTTTGCCACACTGGAAAAAATGGGCTGTAACCATGTCCTGAACCCTGTGCCCTTCCCAGAGGTTCACCCAGAGCATGAAGCTGGACAGTGAGATGGAGAGGCTCTCCCTGGAGCATGGCACCATGCTGGGCCCGCCCACAGTGGAGGAACGTGCTGAGGAGGCTGCCAAGAAGAAGCTGACCAACAAGGTGGGACATGGGGGACAGCTGGGCCTGGCTGGCACTCTGGCCAAGGTGGCCACTTGCAGATAGCCCTTCCTGGTTTCTAGAGCACCTCTGGCTCCAAAAGCACAATCTATGTGGAATTGTGGGCAGTGTGAAGCATTGGAGTTCTCAAAGTCTACTTTGAAGACACTGTCCCCCACAGCAGTCCCTGCACTGGTTTTTGAGTTTTTGCTTGTGTTTTCAGCTGTGCAGAGCCACACCCAGGCTTTCTGCAACTCCAGCACTTTCCCATTCCCACCAGAGCTCTGGTGGGTTGTGAGCTGGGATCTTTGCAGCCCATGGTTTCCATACGTGCGGGATCTGTCCTGTTCATATTTCTCTGTCTAGATGCACATGGGATTTGCTCTGTGGTTAGCAGGTCCTCCTGGCCCTCTGGAAGCCCCTCTGGCACACAGCTGCACCACCACTGCAGTCACAGTGCTCCAGAGGTCACAGCCTGTCTTAGGCAACACACATTTTCTGCCTACTGGCTTTTCCTCCTGCTTGAAAATACGCAATAGCAGCAAGTATCTGTGGATAACTCAGCTGGGATCTACTCTGGACTTCTCCCAGGCTGGTCACAGCAGGGCTTTTAACTACCAAGGACTTTAAAGGTTTATTGTAGGGGCTGAGCAACTGTGAAGTTTTGTGGCAGTATTTTTGAGCAGGTTAGGGGATGGAGGGAATAATTGGAGTTCCTTTGCAAGTGCAGATCAGCAAATAGGTGGGGCCTCTCTGCCTTTGTCTTGGCAGCTTTTAGAAGAGCATGCTGACAGCCTGCACCTCACATCTGGCTTTGAAGCCACCATCAACAAGTTTGACAGCAATTTCTCCACACATCTGCTGAACCTACTGGACAAACTGAGCGTTTACAGCACCAATGACTGTGAGCACAGCATGCTCAACATCATCTACAGGTGAGCCAGGCCTTTTCTGTAACTTGCCCTCTGGTGGGTCCCAGAGTAAGCTCAGGAATTGCTGAATATAACTGAGAAATGTGTATATTTAGGATCTCTGAGCAACCTGGTCTAGTGGCAAGTGTCCCTGCCCGTGGCAGGGGGTTGGGATGAGATGGTCCTTAAGGTCCCTTCCAATCCCAGACCATTCTATCATTGTACACTGCTTTGCATTTCAACCTAAGGCTTTTAGAAAAGCCCCAAAACACATTCCTTTGAATTATGTGAAATTTATCTATTGTAAATGCAGTGCTAGTTTTCCTGGGGATTCTCACTGTGGAGACAGTGAATAAACCAGTTTTCAAATACAATGTAAGTATTCCAAGAGGAGAAAATCACACAAAGGTTTGATCATAAAGTGTCTATTTTAAGTTCACGTATTGCATTTATTTAAACAAGCAGCTTCTTGGAAATCAAAATTCCTTCAGAAATACGTCCAAGTCAGGTACATAGGACAGGAGAGAGAGGAGATGAAAGTTTTGCTGCTGGTTTTATAACCTCTGTGTTGCTTTTTCAATAAAAAAAACTCCTGGAAGTTCTGTTCCTGGTCCATCTCTACTGGATATCTTTTATAGCTGGCTGATAACCCTCACACCTCTGGTGAGATGTGCTACATCTGAGAGCAGAGAGAGAGGAAATGTTGCATGAATGTTTTTCAAGGAGATTGTTGTCCCCTCGTGATGCTGTTTCTGACAGCATCTGACAGGGCTGTCAGGATTCCTGGTACTTTGCAAACACTGTTAGGTGAAGTATTCCCACTGTAGACTGTGCCTCCAATTGTCCTTTTCTTCTGAGAGCTTCTTGTCCAGCAACTGCCACAGGTCTACACAGCCTCTGGCAGTGCTCCAGGGCTGCTTGGTGCTCCTGCTTCTATTCCCTGTCAGGGAGGAGCCTCCAGGCACCAGAGCTGCCCCTGTGGGTGGGTGCCGAGTCCCTGAAATGGGAATGTAGGTGAGGAACCTTTCTCCACAGCCATAAGAGCTCTGGTTTGCTCCATCTCTGAAGTGACCAGAGTCAGAGGTCTCCTCATCCTGGAATTTCTCCAAAAACCTGTTTTTGTGGCTGTGAGTGCATGCCCCAACTGTACAATTAGTTGCTGTTCCTTTCAGGACTAACCAGGACAGCCAAGTCTCTGCAGAACCTTCTGGGAGAGGCTGGTGTGGCTTGTCAACATTTCATCTTCCCTTCATCTTCCTGGACATCCCAGTCCATCATCATCAGGCTATTGTAGGTCACAGGCAGGATCCATCTATAGGAAAAGGCTGACAGGATTAAGCTCACACTCTTCCCTGGCTGCCATCACTCCTGCGTGTCACAGAGCATCCAGACTCAGGCTAGATTCCAGGATTGGGACCACAAGCAGTTGAGTCACCCAGGCAGGAGCATTTAGTGCTCCTCAGTGCTCCAGCTTTGCCTCCTCCCTTATCCTTTTTTAAACATTTTTACCATTTCCAGTACAAGTTCTAACAGAGGGGCATGTTCACGGTGCTCCATCTAGGAGATCTTGATGGCATTTCACTCTATGATCCTAGGGCACACAGGGCATGGTCCACAGTGTTGAAGACCAAATTACCTGCTCTTGTCATGGTATGACTGTCAGACACGTGCCAGGGCAGTGGGAGAAGCTGGTGCTGCACCCCACAGCCTGGCTCGCATCCTGCCCATGGTGCCATGGCCAAGAGCTGCTCCAGCAGTGTCACAGCCCACACTGTCACAGCTGGGGTCAGCAGGTGACTCCTGAGCTACGAAACCTCTGCAACCAGTTCTTCCAAATACAGAGAAGGTTGGAGTTTGCAACCAGCACTTTCTGCTTCTGGGGAAGGGAGAAGTATGATGATACAGTGCTTCTGTCCATGGTTTATGCTGAGGACAGTGACCTCAGCTGCACCCAGAGGCTCCGGGGAGGGCCTGGCTCCTTTGCCCTCCCTTATTTCCTTGCCCCAGTCCTTATGCCACCAGGGCTGTCATCACTATCGTCTGGACTCTCTGGGACCACTTGAGCCTTCACCAAGATGTGGGACATGCTGCACCTTTCCTGTCAACCCAGATGTCCCCATTTCCTTAGCAGAAATACCGGATGTTAACAGCCCATGGGACCTGGCTTTCCAATCCCATAGACTGCTCAGGGATAATTTAAAGGGTGGAAGCCCACAGTGAATGCCCAAAGGTGACATTTAGCTCCCATTCAGTTTGGAGAGATTGTTGTCTCAAGGCCTGGGCTCTATGGCAACAGGAACCCGAGAACCACAGTGGAGACAGTTGCCATCTGAAATAACATATTTGGCAGCAGGAGTTTATAAGGAAGAGTTTATAAGACATATCGCTCTTCTCATTTATAACATTTTTATAGAACTGTTTTCCAGCATGGATCATTTATATGTCAGATAAATAACAAAATGGCCCTTTTTATTCACAGTTCTGGTACTTGCTCATCTCTTATTTGATCCTGGTTAACATTTATTCATTTCATAGTAGTGAGTAACTGAGGCACAACCATTTTATTTGTGGCATCAAACAATAGGAGATGGAGAGCCAGAGGGTTTCCTTCAGAGCTCACAGGTGACAGATCTCTGGTGTGCCCAAGTCCTGCTCAGGTGTGTCATAGAATAGAATCACAGAGCATCCTGAGCTGGAAGGGATCCACAGGGATCATGGATCCAGCCTCCTGGTCCTGCACAGACATCCCAACAATCCCCCTCTGCATCCCTGGAGTGGTGTCCAAACACTCCTGGAGCTCTGGCAGCCTTGGGGCCGGGACCATTCCCTGGGGAGCCTGGGCAGTGCCCAGCACCCTCTGGGGGAAGAACCTTTCCTGATCTCCAGCCTGGCCCTGGCCTGGCACAGCTCCAGCCATTTCCTTGGGAGTGCTGACAAGAGGGTTGGCAACTGCAGGAACTCTCCAGTCACTCCTTCACATCCCAGGAGTGAAAAGGAGCAGCACTACAGCAGAGAGGGCCTTGTCAGAGGAAATAGTCAAGTCTACATTTTCAGAAGTATTATACATCAGTGTGGTTATCAGGCATCCTTCCTTTACCAGTATGGAAGAAACTGAGGTCAGAGTAGGTCACCAGGAAATGTGAAGTGATGCAAACCCCAGTGAATCCAGCCACAAAGCAAGAAACTGCTGTGTTAAGCACATGCTGAGGAAACATCACACAAATTCTGAAGAAGTGTTTGTCACAGATCACTTAAACCTGTAAACAGCTGAAAAGGAAGGTGAGCAAAATCTGCAAGTCACTGAGCTGGGAATGAAGCAGCTTTAGAAATTAACAGATCCTCAAAGCAATGAGTCCTGGTCTTGTGTTTGAATCAAAACTTGGTCAATACTCTCACCTCAGTGTCAGGTTTCCCTGATACAACTCCTAGAGGATGAAAGCAATGTAAAGCTTTTCAACCAGGAGAGAGCAACAGATAAATTCCATCTGTCGAGGCTCTGTTTTCTGCAGGCACCAAAAAATGTCAAGGAACAATGTGTTGCCGTTTGTGTGAGGTTGTTAAGCAACATGAAACTCAAATATTGTGCCCATTCAGTTGGTACTGGAGCAGCCTACTTTGAGAAAGGGAGAGAGTAACTTTTCTGTGATTCACAGGCTTGCATTGACTGCTCAGTGATCCAGGGCATGCAAGTGCACAAGCTGCACAGGCTAGGGGTGGTTTGGGATCTTCCATGGGAAGGTCACAGCCGGCATGGGGCTAGGTGGCATCATTTTGTATCATCAAGGAGGTGGGATTGTGGTATCCCTGGTGTTGCCTGCTTTGGGGAGGCTTTTCCAAAAGGTTGTGGCCGTTGTGACCATTGTGGATCCATGAGAAGCATCCTGGTGTTAGCCAGGAGGTGGTGGGGATGGAAACCCCAGCATTTTGTGGTGCTGTGTGGATTTCATGTGGGAGTTAGTACCAGAGTTCAGTGCTGGTGAACTCTGGGTTTAAGGAGTGCTGGGGAGTGGCTGGGAAGGTGCGGACACTGAGGAACCATTGTCCATACAGGACAGCTCTGTGTGGTCTGGAGAAGAGCTCTGAGCATTTGGTCCTTCCCAATGTATTTGAGTTGTATTCCTGATACGTTTCCCTGTAGAAGATGGCATTGTGAAAGGCCTGTCAAAGGCCTGCTATCAAGGCTTGGGTACGGAAACGGTGTCACCAACACCCGTGGCACAGCACAGATGTCCCATGCAGGGCCAAAGCTCACTGTGGGTGTCCTGGGAGAGGTTCCTCCTCACGCCTTCCCTGCCTTGGGTGTGTTTTGTCCCTCAGGTTAGACTTCAACGGGTTCTACACGGAACGCCTGGAGCACATGTCGGCTGAGCGCAGCCAGAAGGCCCCACCGCTGCTGCCCCACCTGGCTGTGCCCGCCCAGTGACCCCCAGCCCTCCCAGCGACCCTCACCCCCCCCCAGTGACCCTCACCCCTGGCCAGGGGGGGCTCAACCCTCCACACCCACCCCACAACCTGCAAACAAACCCTGAGTGGTGGCCCAGAGACAAGGGGAATGTTTGCTTTCCTGAAATGTTTGTAATACTTTGGGGTTTTGTTGGCGTGTTCTTGTTTTGGTTTTTTTTTTACTGTTTACAATGATGTGTTTGTGTGTTGTAAAATAACAACAACAAAAAAAAAAATTAGGCTTATTTTGTCTGTTAACAGAACTCGACGTGCAAATTATTGTGGATGCTCCATCCCTGGAAGTGTTCAAGGCCAGGTTGGATAGGGCTTGGAGCAACCTGGGATAGTTGAAGGTGTCCCTGCCCATGGCAGGGGGTTTCAACAAGGTGATCTTTAAGTTCCTTTCCAACCTCAAGCCCTTGCAGAGGACTTCCAGGGAATCTTACAGTTCTAAACATTACCTGAGGCAGTTTGAGAGCGGGTGGGTAGAGGGAGGAAGAGAAATGTCTCCAAGGAACAAGGGGCAACCAGGACACATGGCAGGGACACAGAGGCCTCAGGGCCAGGGTTGGGAACGTGGGGTCCTGTGAGGGCAATGGGCACAGGGCTGAGTGCTCCTGTCCTTCCTCTCCCTCACTCCTTCGCAGGGACCTTCTGGAGCTCACTGGAGGGAAGAGCCAGGTTCTCTGTGCTCCATGGCCTAAAGCTGGTGCTCCAGCTTGACAGAAGGAGAGAGGCCCGAGGACAGGGTGGGGACCAGCAGCAAGCATCAAGTCCCACTAGGAGCCATAGAGAGTTCATTTTTGAAATCAACAGCAAACTTCTAAGACCCGTTGATGTCCCGTTCACACCCACATGTTTGTGTCTATTTCCAGATTGGCCCTGGCCTGGAACACTCAGAAATATAAACTTGCCCCACTTATCTGCCCTGATATCCCAGCCCCACTGCTTTCTGTGACAGTGCAGCCACCCCAGTGCCCTGAGTCCCCCTGCAGAGCTGCAGGATATGTCCCACGAGGCCGCGGACCCACCTTCTTGCCCCTTGGACCCCCCCCCCAAGGCCATACACACAGTCCCCAGTGCCACTCAGACAGCCCCTCCACCCCAATGTTCTGTGGACAGCCTCCAACACCCCACTGATCCAGTCCCCCAATGCCCCACGGACCTACCAAGATCCTATGGATCCTCCCCAAAGCCTCACAGACACACACAATACCCCACAGACCCCTCCTAGATGCCTGTGGACAGTCCTCAGTGCCCCACAGACATCCACTGGTGTCCCATGAACGTTCCTTGATGCCCTATGTACCCTCCCCCAATGCCGCCTGATGCCACGTGGACCCTCTCCAGTACCCCATGGATCCTCGTGATGTCCCACAGACCCTTCCCCAGTGCTCCCCAGACCCCTGTGATGCCCCGCACCCTCACAGTTGTCCCGTGGCCCCTCCCAAATACCCCACAGATCCTCCAGGTGCCCCGTGGGCGGTTCCCAATGCCCCCTGGCCTCTCCCCATGGACTCACGTGATGCCCCATGGACCCTCCAGGTGCCCCGCACCACCCCTCCTCAAATGTGCCGTGGACACGCCCCGATGTCCCGTGGAGCCTCCAGGTGCCCCTGTGTACCCTCCTCAATTTTCCACGGCCCCCCGTGACGGCCCGGGGGCAGTCCCCAATGCCTCAGAGAGCCCGGAGATGTCCCACACCACCCTCCCTCAAATGCGCCGTGGACAGCTCCCACTTCGCTACAGACACCCTCTGATGGCGGTGGACCCTCCCCAATGCGCCACGGAGTCCCACGGTGCCCCGTGGGCTCTCCCCAGTTCCCCACGGCCCCCGTGATGTCCCCTGGCCAGTCCCCAATTCCCCACGGCCTCCACCCCATTCCCCGTGAGCAGTCCCCAATGCCCCACAGCCCCCCGGTCCCCCGTGTCCCCCCAGTGCCCCCTGTCATCCCCCCGTTCC
>VZTJ01002496.1:60545-86340 GCA_013397795.1 Orthonyx spaldingii | reverse complement strand
GGGCGGGGAGTTTGGGGACCGTGCGGCAGGACCCCGTCGGGGGGCAGGGATGGAGGTGCCGGGATGCTGGCACCGCGGGATGGGGACGCTTTCCCCGCCGCGGCTCTCGGGGGAAGTCCCGGGGTCCCGGGGTGCACCTCTGTTCTCGCTGCCCGAGGGGCAGGATGATGGAGAAGGGACGCCCGGGCCAGGCTCGCTCCCACGGGGATGCTCCCGGTGCCTCCCGGGCCCGTGGGGCCGTGCGGGCACTTCGGCAAGGCGAGAGCACGGTCGTCACCGGTGGCCCGCGGCGAGCCGGGGTTGCCCGTCACTCAGCCGGTGAGGTCGCCCGTGACTCATCTGGCTCCCAGGCGTGGGCGCGGGCTGTGGGCACCTCCAGACCGAGCACCCAGCCCCGTCCGAGCCCGGCGTTTGGGGCTCCCGGGAAAAGCAAAAGGTTTACGGCAGAAATTCTCCGTTCCGACATCAACTAAGGCTGGAAGGGGGCTGAGCCACCCAGGCACCAGCCGCTCTCCCAAACAGCCCCCACAGTCGCCAGACGCCGAGTCACACGCGGTGGCATCACCACTGGGAGCTGGAAAACCTCCCTCTGGATCGCTGCACCAGGTGCTCGGCAGGGGTTTCCAGCCCCAAAGGGACTTGCTCGCCCGTAGGTGATGCTGAGCACTCTGTGGGCGCTGGGCTGGGGGGGCTGCAGCTCCCTGGAGCCCGTCAGAGAGTTGAGTTCCCAGCAGGTATTTCAGGACTTGCTCTTCGGGTTCATCCCTGCACCTTCATGTTGGCTGCTCCCATTGCCCCCTGGCTTCAGACCCGAGAGAGCAGCACGAAGCTGTGTCGGAGGGGAGGGGAGGGTTTAGGGTGGGTATCAGGGACAGGTTCTTCCCCCAGAGGGTGCTGAGCACTGCCCAGGCTCCCCAGGGAATGGTCCCGGCCCCGAGGCTGCCAGAGCTCCAGGAGCGTTTGGACACCGCTCTCAGGCACGGGGTGAGATTGTTGGGGGTCTGTGCAGGGCCACGAGCTGGGTCAATGATCCCTGTGGGTCCTTTTCAGCTTGGGACATTTTATGACTCGGTTGTTCCTGGGCATCTGTCTCAAAGTGCTTTGGCTTTTCCCAGGCACCACTGTCGGGCTGGAGGAGAAGCTCCCCCATGTCGAGAGGTTCGAGACGGTGCTGCCGCGGGAGGTGCCGGTGCCCCGGGGGAAGAGGGACCTCTCTGCACCTCCGGTGAGTCACAGTTCGGCACAGCCACCCTCGCTGCTTTCCGGGGAATCTGACCGGGGGTTGCAGGGATCTTGTCCTGCCACTGGACTCAGAGCTGGACTCCCTCGTCCCTTGTTCCACAACTGTGCCAGATCCCCTCAGCCCTGCACCAAAAGAACGACATGCCGCCCTTTTCCTTGCCTTGCTTTCATCCCAGAGGATGGAGATGTTGAAGCAGTTGATCATATCAGCCTTTCTGGGCTGTTTTGGGTTTAATTAGGACCTGCAGACAGCTGGGGTGCACTCTTAGAGAGAGGGGCTGCTTTCTCCAGCACTTCCTTGGGAGACATGACCCAGCGGTGCCACCTCTTGCAGCCTTGCAGTGATCTTGTGACATCTGGTCTTTCCTTAAGGAGGGGTTTGAGAAGCCTCGGGGAGTTGTAAGCACTTTTTTTGCTGTGCTTGCTGAAGCTGGGAGGTTTTTGTCCTTTGGGACAGTGAAATAAGAATCAGAAAGTTGCAGAAATCCACATGAAAGCAAACCAGTGCTGTTTTTCTTGGGAAACCTGGTAATTTGAGGGAAGGAGTGGGTTTTGAGTCAGGAGTTTGGAGTGCTTGATGTTGATGTCCGTAGGATGCCTTGACCTCAAACATACTTTCCTCATTGCCTTACAGTGAAATTCAGCCAATTTTTAAAAATTCCTTTCCTAGACCCCAAAAGCACCGACTTTAGTGCCTGGAGTGATGGAGGGACTGGGGACATGTATTCCCTAGGGCCATACAGCACATTCCTCTGTGATCCAAACCCTTCCGGATAGGCTGGCTTCAGAAATACTCTCTGAAAGCATCTGTTTTCCCTGCTCCAGAAACCTGAACGTGTCCACGAGATAAACATTCCCCAGGCTATTTAGAGATGCCATCTGTGCCAGGTGTGCGCTGGGTGGCTCTGCACCGGTCCCCCTGGAAAGGGGAGTTTACCCACCTCGGGATCCCTCTGGAGAAGACATCTGCCATGAGCTGTGCGTCTTTGGGGCTGCTGTGCGGGCTGTCTGATGGGTGGCACCTGGATTTGCTCTTGGCTTGGGTGCTCCTTGGACATCCCAACCCTGCCTTGTTGAGGTTAGGAAGTCTCCTGCTTTCCAAGTCTTTTTTTTATCTCTTGGAGAAAGGTTAGGTTTGCTCTCCTGGTCATCTGGGTGGGGAAGAGGTTCTCAGCAAGGTTTGACCACCACCAAGCCCCTCTGAGACAAAGATGGGTGTTCTCCATGCTGGCCACACTGGCAGGAGGAGTCCTGTGCCCGGGATGGGCATGGGCCACCAGGAGCTGGTTCTGGGGTCACGGTGACTGGGACACATGGAATTGGTCCAGCAGAGCCACTTGCCAGGTGAGGGTTGAGGTAGACCAGCTACCCCCTCACTTTGCTTAAATGCAGAAGTTATCCCTGCAGACAGGGTGCAGCCCTGGGTCCTGCAGCGCAGGATCTCCTGGATGCCAGCCTTCCCACCAGCACAGCAGGGAGAGTGGCAAACCTGGGTTCTTCATGGAAAGGGATCTGGAAAAGTGAGCCCTACTCCTACTGCGAGGCCTGTTGCCTCTTCCCACCCAGGGAAGAAACACCCTGTGCTGAGGTGGGATGGGACATCCCTGGATCTCTCACTGAGACCGGCGGGAAGAAATCTCCTCTCTCTGTGCGCTGTGGTTGTGGCTTTGCTGTGCTGGCTCAGCACAGCCATGGGGTTCGCAGGGCTGCTCCCAAAGTCTTCCCATCTGGAGCCCTTGCACAGCCCATGCTAATGAGGAAGGGGCTGAATCAGAGAAGATTTATCAGGACTTCTTATTTTAAACTTGCCCTGGGGTCATCTCCAAGAGGCACTCCCTGACCCACCATCCCCTTCCAAGTGCTTCCCTGCCATTCCTTAAGACCTCTTCTGGCCTCAGCATTGCCAACAATAACAAAGGATGGCTTTGCTGGCGGACATGGGTCGGGACAGGTGGGAGAGGCTGTTCATAAGAGAAGAATTCCCAGGGACCCACAAGCACGCTGGCACGCTGGCCTGGAATTGCAAACCAGGGAGAATCAGGGGCAGCTGAGTGACAGGCAAAGCCTCTCACCTGGCCCCACTGGTGCTGAGTCAGCAGGGCTTTCCACTCAGCCTGGCTCCTTCCAGGGTGCAGATCATCCCCCTGGGAATGCTGAGCCATGGTATGACAGCCAGTGCTGTCATCCTCCCCAGGGAGAGGCAGCACACCTCATCCCTGAGGAATGCTGGCCCTGTGGGAAATGTTTGCTTTGCCTTTGGCTCAGCTCTCTCCACACCTGGATTCTTCAAGGGCTGAGGATGTGCCTTCAGGAGAGGTGGATGTGCCCTCAGGAGATGTCTCAGTTCCCTCATGCCAAGGGTACAGCCTGACACAGCACCATCAGTGTCTTCCAGTGACCCCAGTGGGGTGGGGCCTCTGGAAGTGGAGATCGCAAGATAACCCAGAGGGAAACACTTTTCCTGTAGGAACATCTCCATCCCGAGGGTTCAGGGCTCAGCTGGCTGAGCCATAGCCACCCTGACTCCCTCCCACCAGTAAAGAGGATCTGGGACAGTGATACTAAAATCTGCTCTGAGAGGCCGAGCAGAGACAAGGGAAGGTTGTTCCCTAAATGTGATGTGGCATTTTGGATCAGTCAGGGAGGAGGAAGTCTCTGCTGACAAGAGCCATAGGGTTCTTCATGGTTCAGCTGGTGAGTAAGTGCTGAACTCAGACCCCAAAAAAGGAGCTCTGTGACTGACGAGTAGGAAACCTCAGTCCCTGGCATGGCCATCTGCAGCCATGTGTCAGACACGGGAAACCAGACTTTGCTGACTCTGTCTCCTTGTGGGTGACCTGTTCTTCATCTCAGGATGTGCTGGGGATTTGCGTTATTGCCACATGCTTTCTTCCTTCTCTTCTGATTTCCTGTGTCTTTGCTGGATGCCTCCAGGGTGAGCAGCCAGGCTCTTGGTTCCGCAGCCAGGCACACGCAGACCCCATCCCCTTTATGGGCAGGACAGGGGCCAAGGGGCCTCTTTGGTGCAGCTCACGCTCCTGCTGACAGTGGGTCTCTGACCGCACCTCTCTCTCATACAGAGCACCTACCCAGCCCACGCCCTCTACAGCGTCCGTGCTGAAGGCAGGGAATACCTCCTGTGGCTGGAGAAGAACAGGCGAGTGCGGGTGGGCATGGTGGGGTGGCTTGAGGGGGGTTTGCATCCCATGCTTGCCGTGATCATGCCTTCTCCAAGGCCTGGTGTCACTGCACCAGTGACCTAAGTCTCAGCCCAGAGTAGTTTATTCCCTCCTTGCCTAAGCCACCTGGGGGGTCACAGTCCCCACATGCTGTCCCCCAAAGCGGGGTCGCTGCTGACACCCCTTCCCCACCTGCAGGGCCCTGCTGGGGCACCACTACACCGAGACCCACTACTCGGCCGATGGCTCAGAGATCACAGAGAGGCCGGACACCCAGGTACGGGCTGGCTCCGAGGGGATCAGCTTTCCCACCCCTGTGCAGCCTCACCACGCTGGTGCAGTCCCCACACCTCTGCCCTCTCTCTTGCCAGGATCATTGCTTCTACCAGGGCCGCGTGCAGGGACACCCCGACTCGGCAGTGAGCATCAGCACCTGCAGCGGGCTCAGGTAGGGCCCTGGCTCCCCAGAGCCCTGCTCCTGGCTGGGGGACAGCATCCAGCCTCGGCACATGCCATGGTGAGCTGAAGTGACCGAGTCCCAGTGACATGGTGTGACCAAGCCCCGGCCATGCTGATGGAGTGAGAGCTCAGCTCTCTCCTGCGGAAGGCAAGATGACATTCCTCTTCCTGCTGGAGGTGCTGACTCTGGCTGGATGCCTGGCAGGAAAGGTGCACGGCACTTTTGGGGGGCTGACTCATGGCAATGGGGTGTGAGTGGAGCCCTGACACCACAGGAGATCCAGGCAGAAGTGCCCTCGCTGGATCTATCCATACTGAATGGATCAGCTGCAGAACCCCGGGACATTCCTGCTGCCTAAAGCACCAGATACTCCCTGTGCTGTGGGTGCTACGCCATAGTTTGCCCCCTCCCAGTCCAGCAGCCAGGTTGGCAGCTGTATTTTAGAATCTCAGAATCCCAGAATGGTTTGAGCTGGAAGGGACCTTACAGCTCACTAAGTCCCATCCCATGCCATGGACAGGGACATCTGCAACTAGACCAGGTTGCTCCAGCCTGGCCTCGAACACTTCCAGGGATGGGACAAATATCACAGGCACTTTCAGAGGTGAGTGTAGGGTCTGCCCGTGTCCTGCCTGTCTCCCCAGTCTGACGCCTGCCCTCTCTCTCTCTCTCCAGTGGGTTTTTCCGGGTGAATGAGACCACCTTCCTGCTGGAGCCGCTGGAGGGGGCAGTGGCCGGCCGGCACGCAGTGTTCCGAGCAGCTCACCTGCGCGGCAAACGCGGCACCTGCCGGGAGCCCGGGGCCACCCTGGAGTACGACCGCGAGCCCAAAATCCCTGCAGCCATGAAGCTCTACCGCTGGGTAGGGATTGCATTGCTACTCCTTCCTGAGCCGGGGTCCTGTGAAGTTCCGGGGAGGAGCGGGGGCGTTCCCCCTCCCCCACGAGTTGTTGGTTGAGTGCCCCAACGCAGGTGGCTGCTGGTGGGAACAGGCCCTCGGATCCTGTGCCATTAGCGGGAGCATCCTCCCACCCCATGGATGTGATGCCTGCAGAGCCTGGTGTGTTATCCCAGTGGCAGGCTTGGGTTTTCCAGCAAGTAAGCTGGAACAAGTCTGAAACCTAGCAAAGCAACATCACAGAGTCCAGCTAGAAGACCTGCTAACCTTGGAAGATCTTCCAGGATCTGACACATCGCATGGGAGGGTCAGCTGCTTGGCTTGGCAAGCTGAACCCCACTTTCCTCTTCCCTTCCAGAAACCAGGTCTGATAAAAAAAGGTCCCCGGTACGTGGAGCTGGTCCTGGTCGCAGACAACCAGGAGGTAAAGTGGGGTGAACTGGTGCCTGTGGGTTTGCTGTCATGCCCTGCAGTGAGGAGCTCAAAGCCACCCTGGAAATCTCTCTGTGTCCTTCCCATAGTTCAGGAAGCACAAGGACCTGCGTACCGTGCAGAACCGCATGAAGGAAATCGTGAACCATGTGGACAAGGTGAGCCCAGGACTCCCAGCTCCAGTGTGGGCACAGAGGAGGTGGCAGAAAGGTTGGTATGGGTGGGATGGCAGAGTCAGAACCAATCTCAGGCCCACAGGGGCTGCTGCAAGGTGACCACATCCCTTGGCCAACGGCATGTGCAGTGTGGACATGACAAGCGGCTCAGCTCTGTCCATAAGGGAAGGGAAATTTTGTCCTGTAACCCCTGGGAGCACATCCTGTGGCCACTCTCAGGCTGCGGTGGCTGCTAACGAAGGGAGGGATGCATTGGACCACAGTGGGTTTCCTGATGGCTTTGCTTCAGCCTCACTTATTGGTTAGCACTGTGGGAGCAGCATCCCAGCCTCCACCAGCCAAAGGGAGCCCAGAGGTCATGGGGGAAACCCTGTCTACACAGTCACCCCAGGCTGTGTTATTTATTGAGGGTGACAGAGCTGATACTGCCCAGTGAGGAGCGTCCTGGGCTCGGCTGCAGTTCCCCAGGGCAGGTGGGACCTCCCCTCTGCTGCTGCAGCCCAAATCCAAGCGCTCTCTGGGCTATGTTCCATGCCAGCTCTACCAGCCCCTTCACCTGCGGGTGGCCTTGATTGGCCTGGAGGTGTGGAACCACAGGGACAAAATCACAGTCAGCCCCAACCCGGAGGTGACACTGGACAACTTCTTGCACTGGCGGGAGTTGGAGCTGCTGCGGAAGAAGCCCCACGACAATGCCCAACTGATCACGTAAGGAGAGAGGGGCCACCACCTCACCACCCTTCCAGCCCGGCTGTTGCCCAGGGCAAGTGGCCATTGTGGCATCTCAATCCCACAGGGGCATCGACTTCCATGGCAACACCGTGGGGCTGGCCAAGAAGCTGGTGATGTGCACCAGGGACTCGGGCGGCGTCAACCAGGTGGCTCCTGTGGTCTGCCCTCCCTGCACTGTATCTTCCAGAGCCACTCCCTCCTGCACTGGTCCACAGCTTTCCCCCTCTGCAGCCTTAGGGCTGTATGTGGTCCCTAGCATCTCTGCCCCCTGAGTGACTGACCCCCAGAGAAGTGCTGGGGCTGTGGGCACCCAGCTGGGCCCCTGTGGTACTTCGGATACATTTAGAGAGCCTCACAGAGAACCTCCATGGACACAGGACCTGGGATTTTAGGAGGCTGTTATGCGTATCCTGTGCCTGGGAGTGGCTGTGCTCCTCATCCCTTCCCAGGTCTGTGGGAGCAGAAGCAGGAGTGATTAGCTGTGGAACCTGTGGCTGTCCAGACCCACCAAAAAGCACTGCTTTTTTGGAGCAGCCGCTTTGTCTAAGCTCACTGACAGCCCTGAGAGACCAGTCTGGGGGTCTTCAGGGGCCATGGAACCACTTCCAGCTTGTGTCTTCCCTTACCTGAGCATGGCAGTGTGAGGGGACACCTTGTAGAGTCCCAGTGGCCCTGCGGAGAAGCTGTGGAGAAACCACAAGGGCATTTAATCCACTCTGTGCTCCTTGTCCTACAGGATCACAGCACGAACCCCATCGGCGCCGCATCCACCATGGCTCACGAGATGGGGCACAACCTGGGCATGTCTCATGACGAAGACGTTGCCAGCTGCCGCTGCCCTGTTTCCAAAGCTGATGGGGGATGTGTCATGGCAGGGAGTGTTGGGTGAGTGAAGGAGACAGGGGGACATCCCTGGGTAGCAAACACGTTGAGGTGTCCTCTGGCAGTATCCTGGTGGGGTGAGGCCCATGAGATGGTCAGGTCTAGGAAGACATTCCACTTTGCCTCTGAGCCTGTTGGTGGCCCTCCAGATTCCCCCTGGGCTCTCGGCTTATGACTGCCTGGTTTTGTGCCCCTCCAGACTGGTTTACCCCAAGCTCTTCAGCCAGTGCAGCGAGCAGGACATGTGGCAGTTCCTGGGGGACCCCCGGACCAGTTGCCTGCTGAACGCCCCCCGGGCAGATGAGCTGTACGGGGGGCCAGTGTGCGGGAACCAGTTTGTGGAGCGGGGAGAGCAGTGTGACTGCGGCATGCCTGAGGTAGGGATCATCTGCAAAAGGCTGGAATGAGGGTGGGCAACAGGGACCTGAGATGTGTCCATCACACTCTCCCCTTGTGCTCCTGATGCTTCTGCCAAAAAGTAACTCGCAGAGGATATTCATGTGTGCTCCCCTTCAAGCAGCTGATGGTGATTGTAGCCTAGGAAAGATGGACATCCCCCCCAACATGTGTTCCAAAGAGGTGACCCAGGAGGGGACATCGGGGCATGTTGTTCTTTCAAGAGCTGTGCTCAGCTATTCCTCATCCCTACCAGCCCATCACAGGGGGGAATTGAGCTGGGCAATGCCTCTGGGATAAATCCCTGGTCACAGCCCTATGCTGGAACCTGAAGGAATACCCTGATACAGGGAGCACAGAAATCCTCATGTTTTCTCCTTCCTGGAGACGTGCAAAGGGGCCCAGCTCAGGCTCCATCTTCTGAAAAAATCCCTTCTGGTCTTTTGGTTTGGGGTTGGTAGCAGGGGTAAGAGGCAGCAGGAACGGTCCCCCCCGGGATATTGTTGTAGTTTTGCCCCTTGGTTCAGTCCATGGCACCTACATTTCTGTGGGTGCCTGGTGACATGGCAACCTGGTCCCCTCAGAAAGGAAGGAAAGGGTCCTTCAGAGGACTTCCAGGAGGATTTCAGTCCATTGCTGTCTTGCAGGAGTGCTCAGACCACTGCTGCAATGCCACCACATGCCAGCTGAGAGAGGGAGCTGAGTGTGCCCGAGGGGAATGCTGCCAGGACTGCAAGGTACTGCCATTCACAGGGGACCAGCTCGGCAGGTACTTAAGTAGGGGAAGAGCCGGTCCGAGCCCTGGAGGTGTCTCAGTGCTGTGTAGTAGCTCAGTCAGTAGCAGTGTCGGTGTCTGGATCCACGCGGTGCTGGGAGACGTTTCCCAGATCAGGGTGTTGCTGTGCTGTGGTGCCTGGAGATGTGAGCGCATCCACACAGTGCTGACATCCCTGTTTTCCGTGCAGGTAAAGGCTGCAGGTGCGCTCTGCCGGGCCAGCAAGAACGACTGCGACCTTGCCGAGCACTGCAGCGGCCTCAGCGCCGAATGCCCAGAGGACGTGTTCCAGGAGAACGGCGTGTCCTGCCAGCACGGCGCTGGGTACTGCTACAACGGGGCCTGCCCTTCGCACGGCGAGCAGTGCCGGGCGCTCTGGGGCGCAGGTAGGGCCCCCCCTGCCCTCCCTCCTGCCCTGCCTGCTGCGGGACGTACCTGGAGGCCCTGGGGTCAGCGCATCGCCTGGCTGTGGTCCCTTCCTGCATCCCGAGCTGCGGCGCTGCTGATCCTAAAGCGCGGTCGCTGGCGCCGTCTTGCAGCGGGCTCCGGCTCCGTGTGACCCTTTCCATGTGTCCCGCAGAGGCGCAGGTGGCTCCTGACGTCTGCTTCAAGCACAACAGCGAGCAGCACGTTCACCTCCACTGCCTCACCGAGTACGGGAAGCAGCCCTGCAGCCCCAAGTAAAGGCGGGCGGTGTGAGGGGATGACCCAGCTCCCACCCGCCGGAGCTCACGGCTGCGTGTCCCGTAGGGATGTGAAGTGCGGCACGCTGCTGTGCCTGAGCGACAACACCCAGCCCATCCTCGGCAGCGGCTACTACTCCTTCGGCTACCACTTCGGCCGCTTCAAGTGCAAAGCAGTGATCGCGGGCAGCGACGCCGGCGAGGCGGCTGAGCTGCGGCTGGTGCCCACCGGCGCCAAGTGCGGGGAGGAGATGGTGAGAGCCGTGCGGGGCCGTGCCGGGCCGGGGGAGGCTGAGCGCCGGCCCCGGGGCAGCCTCTGAGCCCCCCTGCCTGCCACCAGGTCTGCTATGCCGGGCGCTGCCAGAACCTCCTAGTCTACGGCGACAAGAACTGCTCGGCCAAGTGCAACAACCACGGGGTACGCGGTGGGATCTCCCGCTCTCGGAGCTGCTGCGGGCTCCGGCGGCACGGCCACCGCCCTGACACTCTTCCCTCCTCACCCCAGGTGTGCAACCACAGGCGGGAATGTCACTGCGACCCCGGCTGGGCAGCACCCTACTGCGAGCAGGAGATTTCAGGGATAGCCACAGGTACTGTCCCCTCATCCCGACGCGTGTCCCGAGGAGGGAGCCTGGCGACGGGGCTGGCACCGACTGGGAGGTGCTGCTCCATCCCCAAGTGCCCGGGTTGGTCCCCACAGGGAGCAGCAGCATGGTGCTGGCGGCCTCGCTGGCCGTGCTGGCCCTGGCCGGCATCCTGCTGGGCACCGGCGTGGTGCTCCTCAGAGCCAGGGCGGCGCTGCACTTCCACAAAGGGTAATTCCCGTCTCCGCTTCCCGCTGCTCGAGGCTGAGCTCGAGGGGTGCCCGGAGCAGCCCCCCATCGTCCCTGTGTCCCACAGGAGCTCCAGCGGGACACCCTCAGGCCTCGCCAACCCGCTGTTCCAGGAGAGTGGCCGGACGCGCCCGGGCCGCCGCCAGCTGTCCCGCCGGGACATCGGCCAGCCCAGACTGGTCAGCAGCACGGTGGCCCCGCGGGCGGCCCGGGCGCACAGCCCTGTGCTGACCCTGCAGCCATCGGCACCCGGCCTCCAGGTGACACCTCGGTCCCCTCCGAGATGGCCCCCGCAGGTAACTACCCCTTCTAAGAGGTCCTCAGCCCGACCTGTGCGGGGCGCATCCGTGGGGTGGCCCGGGCTGGTTGCTTGGGGGGGCCCTTTCTCTGCTCCCTGCCCTGCTCTGGGCCCATCTTGGGTGCTCAGGTGAGGCAGTCGGGTCTCTCCTCCCGCCAGGCGAAGCCGAAACCGCCCAGCAAACCTCTCCCAGCACTGAAAAGCAAAGTGCCGGGCCATGGCGAGGGGCCGCCGGGACCGTCCCTCCCACCGACACCCTTTCAGCGGTGACCCCCGCCCAAGGTGGCCCTGAAGCCGCCCCCAGCCGGGAGGTGACCAAGGATGCTCCATGCGCCACTGCGACCGGCTGAGGGGTGGCACAGCTGGGTGGGTGGCGCAGCTGGAGAGCCTCACTTCCACCGTTGCTTGAATTGCTGGCCGGACCCTCGGACCCTGCCCGGGGGGCACCGGTGTTTACAGATCCTCGAGTTGTGCCTTAATGGACTCAGTAGCCTCACGGCTGTCCCAGGGGGAGACGTCAGCCAGGGCTTCTCAAGGAAACCAGGAGCGGGGACAATGCCAACTCCGGTTTGGAGGACTGCCCCACGTTGGCCCAGGCTCTCCTGTGCCCTGGGAGCTGCTGCCTTCTCTCCCGACGTCCTGAATGTGTCCTGCTCCTCCTGCCCTTCCCTGCTGGGGCTGCGCAGAGGAGCTTCTGGCATCACGGGGCAGGAAGAGTGCTGCTCTGTGGGGACTGTGCTCCAGGAACACTGCCCTGGCTTGGGACATGACACGGTGGGATGTCACCAGGGGCTGTGGCAGGTCCAAGCTGGGCTTGGCCTCCCCACGGGACTTTTATCTCTGAAGTTACTCCTTGAGTTACTGTTCAAAAGGGAATTCCCTGGGAGCCTTTTTACTGCAGCCATTTATTTATGACCCTTACGTGACCATTTTGAGCCACCTGCTGTAAAACCAGGCCTCCTATTTTTTATATAATTTAGGTTCAAGGCTTTTATACCAATAAAGACTGAAGGTAGAAGTGTCATGGGGTGTGTCTGGGCAGGAGGGGACAGTGGGGTGGCAGCAGGCAGTGAGCTGTGCAGGGAATCACAGAAGGGGAAGGGTTGGAGCTGAGCTCCCCAGTTCAGCCCCAGAGCCACGGGGGCCAAACTGCAGCACATTTTGCCATCCACACAGAGCCAGGCTACCCCAGGGGCTGCAGGATGCTGCAGGGAGTCCCCTCACTCTCAGCACCATCCTGGCTGTGGCCTGCTTCGAGCACAGTCAGCTCCCAGGGCAGCAGTTGCTGCAGCTGAGGACATCCACACCATGCAATGCTGCTGCAGGGTGAGAGATAGAGGGGTTCCCCACTTCATGTGCCACTAGTGACACCAGCCCTAGGACACATAACACCATTCAAAAAAATGGTAACAAAATAATTTTATTGTGCTTTATCAAAAGAACTTAACACTGTGAATGTAAACCTGACCATATGTATTGTGTTTCCTTAAGGAGATGCAGATCCAGGGGCAGACCCCTTTAGTCACAGGCCCATGCAGGCCGTGGGACCAGAGAGAAAAGCCAGTTCAATCCCAAAATCCTGGCTGCAGCCATGTCCCTGCTCACAGCTGCGGCACAGAGGGCAGCACGGCCCACGCCAGGGTGCCAAAGCTGTGGCCATCCCCTCTTGCACACACTGAGGCTGCTGCAGCGGCAGCCGGGGAAGCAGGGAGGGGTGGAGGAGGCTGCTGCAGAAGGCACTGAACATCACACATGCTGCTGCAGGACCTGGGACCGCGGGAGCATCCCCTGGGCTCCCTCAGACCACGTCGGGAGGTGGCTGGTGCATATAGAGGGACATTGAGCCAGTGACAGACACTTAAGGCAAAGCCATGCACCCACCCGGACGGTGCAGGGAGGCACAGCAAGGCTCGGATCCAAAGCAGAGCAGCTCTTCCTGCACTGGCCTGGAAGGTTTTCCTGCTCTCTGCATGGACATCTTGCTCTGATCACTGCACAAGAGGTGTGAACCGCTGGGTTATTGCTTCCAGCAGTTCCCCTCATGCCCTTGTCACTTCCAGGCTGGCAGAACCTACCCTGTTCACCCATTCCTGATGCTGAGTGTGTCCAACCCCAGTAACACATGAAGAAAATCATGGAGACTACATCCCTGCCAGCATTCCCTTCAGCAGTGCTTCCAGTCTATAAAGCCTGCCCTCATCCCAAAATCCAACCGAAGCAGGTGCTGCTAGGGTGAGGAGAGGCTGTCTGTGCCAAGGGCCTGCTGCAACACTGAGGAGGGAGATGAGACTACACTGCTTCCTCAAAGCCCATCCCACAGGAAAAAGGTGCCAAGAAGCACTTCCAGGAGACATTTCAAACACTACAAAACACAGACACCCCCTCTCTGCCCTGGTGCCCTGGTCCCTCGCTCCTGCCATGGCTGGGTTGGAAGAGGAGCTGGTATCCTGGAGCAGAGCATCAACTGAGCCCTGGGAGTTTGCAGAGAGATGGGAGGACAAGGAAGACCACCTGAAACTGCTACAAAGTCGCACAGTTATGTCTTATACCCTGCAGCAGGCGCAGGGCCACCACAACCCTGCTTTACCCCAGAGATGGAGGAGGGGCAGCCAGGGCAGAGGCAGAGACTACAGAAGGCACTGTGTCTTACTGAACTTCCTTGTGGAGAGACACTGCCATCCTTGAAGCTCAGCCACACAGAGTGGGGACACAGCAGTGCAGAGCCTGAGCCCACACACCTCCTTTGGGGACATCACGAGCACAAGTAAACCTGGTTTGGGTTAAACGTTTCTCAGTGGCAGAAGCTGAATACATCCTCCCCTTGCCATGAGGCTGCAGATGGTGCCAGGGACAGAAGATCTCAACAGGCTGAGTGCTGGAATGCCACCACCCCCAGTCCCTCCGAGGGGACAGGACAGCAGGAGGGATGCACAGGTGACCTGGCTGGCAAAGGACAGCAGGTCTCTGAACATGCAGCAGGCAGTGCTGGGGTGCTCCCAGCTGGAGAACAGCATTTCAGCTCTTGCCAGCTGCTCCCCAGCCGTCGCACCCTGGATCCTCACAGAACACGATGAGGAGCAGGTCATAGAAGCAAGCACATCCTCACAGGCAGAGGTGAGGAAGGAGGAAAAGCAGAAAGCAGGTTGTCCCAGCAGATTCCTCCCTCCCCGAGCACATCTCTCCCTCAGCCTGCCATGTCACAGCAGGAGCAGGGTTGGATATACCACAACACAGATCGGGATAGGAGATCCGCCTGCCAGCAAACCTGGCCAGGGATGAGAGGATCAGGGACACACTCCTTGCTGTGGCTGTTGAAGGACACACAAAGCAGGTCCCATTTTCTGGAGCAGTGGAGTTTGCATGGAGAAGCAGTGATGCCTCATCTACTTTGCTGCTGAAGCACTGAACACCTGATCTGCTGCACAGTAGGGTCCTTTCACTCTTCTCTTCCCCATCACTTTGCCAGCACGGCAGAGCAGTGGAAATTCAGCCCCCTTTCCCTGGTGAATGACTTACACGGAGGCTGGGATCTGAGCAGAGACTTGCCAGGCTCCATTCCCAACCAGCTGCTCTGAGGTGCTCCTGAAATGTGGTTTAGGAGGCAATGAGACTCAGTCACCCAGTGGGAACACCACAGTCAGTCTCAGGCAGCCAGTGCAAGGCTCTTGCTTGGAGAGGGGAGTTGCAGAACCCCTTCAGAGGTTGCGTCCTCCAAGTCGCTATCTAGTGCAGCTGTCTATAGGAACATTATGGCTATGCAGATTCTACTCCAATAACCTATTCCACACCAAACCACTCCTTGCCCCGAGCAGGAACACGCTGGCCAAGGAGAGCCCACTCCACTGGAGTCCTTGAGGAGAGCAGGGGGCAGTGTCAGAAGAAACCTTCACCAAGCAAAGCTTCAGTGGCGGGACAAGGGGAACCTCCTCTTCACTCAGCCTCACCCAGGAGCACTGGGCAAAGACCAGTGTGCAGCAACACAGCACTCAGAGCCACATCTCCTTCCTCCAGAGTAATGCCTGTTAAATAACTGCACCTACTCCGGGAGGCTTTCCTGCTGTCTGTCCTTTAATATTCCAGTATAGGTATGTTAGTACAGGATTATCCATCCTTTAGAAGCACCAATTTAATAGGGGGAGAAATGGAAGAGGCAGAGCCCTTGCAATCTGTTGCTAGAAGAAAATCAACCCAACTGCCAGCTATACACAAGATGTCCAGGCATGTGCTATATCTGCCCACTGGCACAGGGCCTTGTCCCCGGTCACAGCCGGGCTCGCTGCTGAGCTACAATGGGTTCCCTTCTGCCTCCCTCAGCCAGTGCTCTCCTCACCTCTGAAGGGGCTTTCTCCAGAGGTCTCCGGGGCTTCCTGTGCAGGAAGGCTGGTTTCATGGACAGTCCTCAGGTTGGCCTGCTGGAAGGCACAGGAGTCCAGGAACATGCCGGGGATGCGGTCGCCAAAGTACAGCTTGCTGTTGGCAGCTATCGCCTGGTACTTCATCAGTTCCAGATACGCAGGGGTCAGCTTCAGCTACAAAAAACAGAAACCAGAGACTCTAAGAGAACTTTCTGGGCCCTGCAGCATTAGATTTCATGTCAGGCAGCTGCCTCCTGGGGTGTGGGCTGTTAAATCAACGGTTTTTCCAGTGCTGCCCACCTGAAGCTGATCTCCTGTGCTGAGGAAAAGAGTGAGTGGCCAGCTTCCCAGTGCTCACCTTGTTGGAGTCAGCCAGCTTCTGAGCAGTGTAGAACTCTGCATCAGCTTTTGCCTTCTCCCTTGCCAGGAATGCAGCATCTGACATGGCAGCAGCGAATGGACATGAAAGAAAGCATTAGGAAGTGAACGGCCCCATCACACAGAGCACCTGAGCCCTCATGCCGTGGGGACCAGCTGACTCAGGAGTGCCTGTGACAGCCTGGCTGGCCCTGTACCTGCCCTGCAGCTTCCTGGAGAGTTCCATGCAGAGGGCAGGAACAATCCCAGTGCACAACCTTGCACCACTGCAGCACCCTGGATGACTTTTGCAGCTCTGAGGTTCCTCCACCTGCCGCCACCCCTAGCCGGCAGACGGCCCCAGCACTGTGGTTACCTTCAATCTCGGAAATCCGCTTCTCTGTTTCCTTCTCCATGATCTTCTGTTGGTAGTGAATCCTGGCCACCTGTGCAGCCTTCTCTGCCTCTGCAATCACAGTGGGCTCAGCTGGGGAATTTGCTTGTCAGGACTTGAGCACCAGCACCCTGACCCCAGCACCTGGTTGCAGGATCTGCCACACCAGGAGTTAGTTCCCTGTTCCCTCCCTTCCCCCTCAATGCCAGTCTGTATGCCAAGAAGCACAGTAACAGGAGAAAAACAGTGCTGATGTCTGCAGAGCTGACATCCCATTTACAAGTGTGATCCCTCTGGCACAGGGATCTCCAAGCCCAAGCAATTTTTCCAGTGGAGTGATTTCCTCCATCCCTGCTGCAGGACAGAGGTGCTCTCTGCTCTGCTGCTGAGGGATTTTCACTCAGATGTTCAAAACAACTGCTTGTGCAGCCTGGTTGTGGCTCCCTCAGGAAGTTGTCAGTGATGGAAGACAATGTCCTGCCCCACCTCAGCATGGAATGCAGGAATGGAGGCTCAGCCTGTGACATTACCAATGAGCGCTTTCTTCCGGTCTGTCTCTGCCTCCTTCTCCACCACTTTCTGCCTCTGGGCTGCAATCAGCAGCTTGGTCTTCTCAGCCTCCCTGCAAGAGGAGGAGCATTATCCTGGGGAAAGGGAACGAGGAGCAGTTCTGCATCCCAGGAGAGGCCACGGGGCAAGAGGCCAGCCAGCTGCCAGCTCCCTGCTCACAGCCATGGGGACTGGCTCTGTCTGCAGCTGTATGAGCACGTGCACAGGCCAAAGGAAGGGATTATCCCCCTCTCCATCTAGCCCTGGTGAGGCCACATCTGGATGCAAGTCCAGTCTGAGGCCCTCAGGATGAGGAGCAGGGCAATGTGGGCTGGCAGCTGGGCTTGCTCAACCAAAGGTGAAGGGAGATCCAACAATATCTGCTTCTGCCCAAAGGCATCCCAGAGATCCTGGAGGAGAGCTTATGGGCAAGACATCAAGACCCCCAAGCCCTGATTTCAGTATGGAAATGGAAAACAGAAGGCACAAGTGCACCTGGCCAAACACACACTGCCTGGAGCTCACCTCTCACTCCCTGAGCACCAGGGAAGAGATTTCCAACAGCATGGTGCCTGCACAGGGCCCTCAAAACTAATTCATGCAATTTTATGTACAGCTACTCACATTAGCTCAAAGTTTCTTCGGATAGCCTCTGGAATTTTGGGTTTTGTAACACGCACAGCCTGTGAAAGAAGAAAAAGGGAACACATTTTAAACGCAACATTTTGATGCAAGCTGCATAACTAAGACATGTCTTTTTGTAAAAATAGCTGTAGTGCTCTGGGCAGTGGTGCCTAATCTTCCCGTGCAACACAGTTGAGCATGGCCACTCTCCCAGAGGTGTCCTACATTTCTATTTCCTGCCATCCATTCCAACCCACTCCCACCAGGGGCAGGTTGCTCCAAGTCTCATCCAACCTGGCCTTGGACACTGCCAGGGATCCAGGGGCAGCCACAGCTTCTCTGGGCACCCTGTGCCAGGGCCTCACCATCCTTAGCATAAACATTCCTCTTTTAGTTTAAAACTATTATGCCTTGTCCTGTCACTGCAGGCTTTGGCAAAAAGTCTTTCTTCACCTTTTTAAACCTCTCTTTATTGAAAGGCCACAACCCACCTGGATAGTGAGACCTGGTGCCATGACATTGAGGTCTTTCTGCAGGGCCAGCTTCAAGTTCTCATCTATCTGATCTGTGTTTGGAGGACAGAAGAGAGACTATTTAGTTTATCATCTTTTCTCCCACAGCTTGTGTGGCAGAGAGTCAGCTGGCTTTGAAGAGCAGGCAACTCTATGGTGTAAGATAAAGATGCTTCCTGAGGCCATTCAGTACATTGATTCCCTTCCTATGCCCCCCAAAAAACATTCCTAAAAGGAGAGTCACGTTCTAGTGACTAGAAAGTTCAGTTATTGATGGATTTGTCTTATCTGAACTAAGTGCAAATGGCTTGCAGCATCTCAACAAGAAAGAATGCTGTGGTAGAAGTCTATCCCTTCTCAGCACTGAGACTTGGAGTACCTTAATATTAAAATTCTGACAACCTTTTATCTTCCATAAGCCATTTTTCCCCTGCTCAGCCACTCAAGAAGGAACACAACCTGTTCTGTCTTTGGGGTACACGTTCACCAATGACAATATGACCTGTGCTAATTCCAGAGGCACTGCTACCTCCCTTCCAGCTCTCACTTGTTAAAGACAGCCAGAACCAAGCCGTGAAAGTACAAAAGTGAATTCAGCAACAGAGCAGGGGCCTAAAAGCAGAAGTAGAACAAGACAAATCCACCATCATAGTGAAGGCCACAGGCATCACTGCACACACGACAGCAGAGTGGCTGCTTTGTGCATCCAGAATAGGTGGAAAAAGACTGTCTTTCCTCATCTGGATGTGGAAATTTGATTTCAAAGACATCTAGGTCACTAAAGTTACAGGGGAAGTGGCATATGGATGTAAAAGGAGCTGGATTCAAAACTGCAACTCCAGCACAGGGGCAGTTTGCTCCCAGGGGCCAGCTGTAAGATATTCCAGAGCAGAACAGGAAGATTCCAGTGGGATCCCAGCTGGCATCACCCAGCTGCCATCCACTTACCAAACAGCTCAATGTACACTTCCTGCAGGGTATGGGCGCTGCAGAACTGATTCAGCTCGTGGTGAATTTTGTTGAAAATCAAGGTCTTGTCGTAGTCTGCAGTGTAGTTCCTCACGATGTCATACACTGAGGAGGGAGAAAATCACCACAGGTCACCACTGACAGGTGTCAGGATGTCAAGGAAGGAGTGTAGCACTGGGACAGGGGTTTTCAGGACTTGGGTAGTCAAAGCCACAGCTGCCCTGCCCAGCTGTCAGGGAGAAGCCTGCTGCACACCCACCAGTGCTGCTGGGATTATACAACTTCAAGGAGCACTCATGGCAAGATGTACTGCCCGCTCCTGTTTTATCACCTGCATAAACAGATGAAACAGCAAAGCCTCACCAGGACCTGCATGCATAGGAACAGCTACTGCTGTAAAGTGAAAACAAGATCATTCCCACTATCTAAGACAATTGGATCCTGCATCAAAAGGAGTGTGGCCAGCAGATCAAGGGAGGGGATTCTACCTCTGCTTATGCTGAGACCTCACATGGGACCCTGTGCACAGTTCTGCACAACTCCTCCCCACCCTCCCTCCAAAAAAAAAAGACATGGAACTGTTGGAGCAGGTCCAGAGAAGGCCATGAAGTTGCAGAGGGGACAGGAGAACCTCCCCTCTGGAGCCAGGCTGGGACAGCTGGGGCTGCTCAGCCTGGAGAAGAGAAGGGCGTGGGGAGACCTCACAGCACCTCCAGGGTCTGAAGGGGCTCCAGGGAACCTGGAAAGGGGCCCTGCAACAGGAACTGGAGTGACAGGACAAGGGGGAATGGCTTCAGTGACAGAGGGGACATTTAGGTGAGACATTGGAATGCAGTTCTTAACGGTGAAGTTAGTGAGGCCCTGGTACAGGTTGTCCAGAGAAGCTGCGGCTGATCCTGGATCCCTGGAAGTGTCCAAGGCAAGGCTGGACAGGGCTTGGAGCACTCTGGGACAGTGGAAGGTGTCCCTGCCCGTGGCAGGGGGTGGAACAAGATGATCCCTTTCAGGCCAAACCCTTCCATGCTTCTATGAATTACCACAGGAATTCACCCTCCAGTGTCTCAGCAATGCTGGCATTTTACACTAAGCTGTGCAGCTGAACAAAACAAGCTGTCTGTGTCTTTGGCTTGGTGAAATAAGAAGGTAAGAGGCTCCTACACAGGTTTTGTCTCTGCAATTTTCTCAGGAGCAGAGCTGGAAGCACCTGGGATCAACGCCACAGGAGTCAGAGCCAAAAGGGTAACGAGAAATGGAAACAGACAGGGAAGTTTTCCAGACATGGAAAAGGGAAGTCCTGCAAACCAAGACAGAGCTGTCACAGGATGAGTGAAGGCAGTCACAGCTCTGCTTGTTGAACCAGGATGGCAAATACCTGCATATGGGGCCAGCTTATTCACAACTTCTATTCGGTCAATGTAGATCATAACACCACCACTGCAAGGGGAAGAGAGTTCACCGGTTACCATGGCAGCTGTTAATTGTTAATACACTTAAAGCAAAGGCACCTTTATTCCTCTTTTAATATATTCTGAGCATTTTGCAATGAGATGGCAGCAAACCCCAGTCCCTCTCTCTGCATAAATGACAAGTATGCTCCAGCAAGCCTGCAAAGCACTTTCCTTTCCCTTTGTGATTTCCTACTCAACCAGTAAAAGGAAAACGTTTCTGAACAGGAATGTAGCTGCAACTAACACAAAAGCAGAGAGGAAGGCAGCAAGGGCAGCAGGTGACATCCACCAGCAGTAGAGCAGACACAAAATGCAGACAAACCTCAGCTCTTCTAGGCAGCAATACATGCTAAATAGAAAAAGCCCTTAGTTTTGATTCACACAATCACTAACTCCAGCAGGAGCTTGGCAAGGCCCAGTAGAAAGGAAGGAATAAAGCACATGGCAGAGTTCAATCCATGTTCCCAGCTTCAGTGTCACGGTGCACATGGCTCTCCAGGAACACCACAAACACCTCAGTAAAGGGAACCTGCAGGCAATCCTCTCCCCAAGGGATGATGTGCTGCCAGACTGGCAGGGAAAAGGGAGAGTCAGAGGTCAGGCTTGCCCCCAGACTCTGCTCTTACTGGTGTGGCTTTCAGCAAGTCATGCCCACCCCTGGGTACCTGTAACACCAGAGAAAAGCACTACAGTGAAGGAAAAAACCCTTAACTTTTAACAGCTCTAAGTCTCCTGAGAGCCTAATTTTAAAGCAGAATACTCTTGTGATGTTGTCCTTGGGACAAAGGCATATCACAGACCAGAAGCTTTAGGAGGAACTGTTTAGAGACAGCTCATTCCTGGCAGTGAAACTCCCACATTTCCAAACTCAAGTCTCTGTGATGCTTTAACTCAAACATATCCCCCACGACAAACTCCATTTCTTATTTTGCAGAACTTCATCTCTGGCAGCTCAAAGCCAAATATGCAGAAAAACAACCTGAACTTGCCTGTCTTTGCTCCAAAACTGCTTCACGACAACTATGAGCTAAAAACACTGGTGATGGATGGACTTCACTTGTTGCAAATTTGGCATTTCAATTTTAAAGGGATGTTGGAAAGAAGAGGACAGTGTCTGCAACAGCCTGGATCTTATCAGGACTCATCCACAGCCCCATATCACCTCCCAGGCAGGAAAGGCACCTCAGACCAGTGAGGACTGTCTGATTCCACCACCACCTTCCACAACAACCCTGCCAAGGATCTCAGCCAGTGTGGCACAATAAGTGGGTTATTATCCGCTATTATTCTATTATTATGACCCAGTGTGGTGGGGGATAAGTGAATTTTACCAGTCCTGCTGGTCATGCAATGGCTTTGAGGAAACAGGTGCCACTCAGAGCCAGAAGTGTTCTGGGAGAGAGGAACAAGGAGAAATCCACAGGAAGTGTAAAAGGAGCATCAACACATAGGCTTTGTGCACCTGGTAGAGCTTTAAGCATAATTAGGCAGTAATGCTGCCTGCCCTGACAGGACAAGGAGACAGCATGCAGGGAATGCCACAGGAGATGGACACAGGTGGACAGAAAGATCCCAGAAGGCCTGAAACATTTCAGGATCTAATTCAGGATTTAAAATCTCTATTTAATGTATTCACTTAATGCTGCCAGGTACAAACAGGACAGGTAAGGCAAAAATTGGGGATGGGACACCCACATAGACACTCAGAAGCTTCATGATGTAGATAAGGATACAGGGAACCGGAATATAAATATGGGGGGAGAGAAACCCAGCCTTTAAAATCTGATGGTTTAATATGTAAATACAAAACCTTAAACTGTTTAGGATCTATTCTGGTAAGACTTTGAACTGGGACAGTGACACGCTGGGTGTGATCCATTTGTTATTTATAAGGTAATGTTTTACTACGGAAACGTGGATGCAAAGTTTTGGCATCGAGCAGCCGCAGACTTTGAATTCCAAATGCAGCGAACTGAAAGGCTCCTGCAGTAACACCTTAAAAATGGATAGGGCTGCTGGGACCTTTGGCCAGGAGTGTATTCAATTATTAACTAAGAACTGCTTTCAACAGCTGTTTGGTGGTTTAAAGCCCATTCTTACTGCCTGTACCTTCCCAACCACCTGCATTGCACAACTGAACCCCACAATGCTGAAATTCAATGGGAACTTAATTTTTAGCTCTTAAATCACAGAAACACAGAGTGGTTGAGCATGGCAACCTTCTGCTTGGCCTAGCGACTGTTTATCTGACCATAAAGGAACTCTGGACAAGGCCCTGGAGTGACAGGACAACGGGGAATGGGTTCAGACTGATAGGGGGGAAATTTAGATGAGCTATATGGAAGAAATTCTTGGCTGTGTGGGTGGGGAGGCCCTGGCACAGGGTGCCCAGAGCAGCTGTGGCAGCCCCTGGATCCCTGGCAGTGTCCAAGGCCAGGTTGGACACTGGGGCTTGGAGCAGCCTGGGACAGTGGAAGGTGTCCCTGCCCATGGCAGGGGTGGCACTGGATGGGCTTTGAGGTCCCTTCAAACCCAAACCATTTTGTGATTCTGTGAAAGCTGCAACATTGAACATTAACATTATTTTACAGATGCTCCTGAAGAAGCTTTGAGATCTAAAACTACAACTATGGGACCTTTATGTTAGTATTTAAGCCCAAGTGAAGTCTGATGCTGAAAAACTCCAAGAAAGTTAATATGGGTTAAATCAGATCAAAATTAACTCTGTTTTATTAATGGTGCCACTAACATTCACCTTTTAATTTCAATGTGGTTACTGAGTGTCATCATTCCAGTCACAGTGATTTCTTTTTTTAAACAGAAATTTTGTTGAGGATGATGAACGTAAAAGACAAAGAGAATTGCCAGGTTTTTTATCCTGAAGAATCATCACTTTAATTTGTGGATGAACCAACACAACAGGATCTGTAACCCAACTCAACCAGCCCTCTCCTCCTTCTTGTTACAACTAAGCAGGTCTGTGATGACAGAAGAATCAGCCTAATTATGAAGCAGGAATTTCATTTGGAAATGAATTCTCTCCTACCAGGAGGATTCCCATTCACTGTCTACTTCTGCCCACTGCTGGGGTCAGCACTTGTAACAGCCACAAGACTCAGAGTAGAAATAACCAGTCTGAGGGCAGAGAAAAGCACAAGCTATGGGGTCTCAGAGTAACTCAGGGGAGAAACCCAGAAAAATTCAAGATAACATCACAATAAATGCAAATGCCCTCTGAACAGCAGCTCCAGCAAGAGCCAGTGTTCCCTCCTGTGCCTCCTGTTCTGTTACAGTGTGATATATGTGTGTACATTTGGGATTAATTTTATGGTAGGTGCCTTTACTTCCCAGCCCCTGTGTCCCAGCAAATGACCCCGAAGAGTGCATCTAGAAGAAACAGAAATGGAAGCCATACCTTGTGCCACAAGGCACATTCTTCACTTCATCAGTCTGCAGCGTGGTCTGCAACACAAACACAGCCAGCGCTCACAAACCGCCCCCTTCTCCGGGAAGGTCCTGCTGTGCCCACACTCCCACAGTGGGAACACGGAGCCAAAAATGTGTCCTTTGCCTTCCTTTGATGCCTGCAAGTGTGGGCAGAAGGCAAAGTTTCTCCTCACCTGCCTTTTGGGGAATGCACAGGCAGCTGTGCCTATTTCCCTATCCTGGGCACACTCAGGAATGTGGCACTCCTGGGAAACAGTGACAGCTGCAGACACAGACTGTCCTCCCTGAGCAGGGCACTTCCAGTCCCAGCAACACACACACGTGTTGGGGAGGGCTTTCCAAGGGGACTAATCCCAGCTGTCTCCTGGGCCTGGCACCAAAGGCAGAAGGAATGCGAGGATTCTGATGAGCTGCTGCTCTGACCTGCATTTCCCGAAGCCCCTCTGCAAACAGCAGGACCACCCTGCCCCCAGTTGCTCCCCCTCGGCCTCTCCCAAGGGGAGAGGCCACTGACCTGCACAGATTTGAAGGTGGTGATGAACGGGAGCATGATGTGGTAGCCAGGGCCACTCGGGCTGGTCAACAACGCACCACCCCTGCAGAGAGGGAGGAAAACAGGGAAAGGCTCAGGAAGGTGGGAAACAGCAGGGGCTCGTTTTGAGGGCAAGCAGAGACAGTTCAAACTGCCAGGGGTCACAGCTGGGGTGACCAAGAATTGCATCACTGCCCCAAATTTGCCCGCAATTCCCCAACAGAAGGGCTGAGTGCACCTGATCTTTGCCTGCTGCAACTTTGCTTGAGGCCTGTGAGCCATTAACTGTTGCCGAAGGCAACTATTGCTACACCCTCCCAGCACTGCAACACTGCACAGAGCTGCCAGAATGCAGATTTTTCCTCTCTAAATAGTTCACTGGTAACCATGGAAAAATCCAGCTGTGGATGTGATGCTGCCAATTTGGATTTCAGCACAGCCCCTCACCCAAAGCACAAAGAAAAATCCCCCAGGCTCTCATACTCAAGACGCTTGTAATTAAAGGGAAACGGCCCACAGTGGTGAGTGGGAAGGGCAGGGAAAACATTCCAAAGCACCAACACCGCAGGAGTTCTGACTGGGTAACAGTTTGGGACAAAGGTGACGACTCTTGCTGGAACAGGAAGAAATCAACAGATGTGAGAAGGCAAGATGGACCAAGAGCTCTGGTCCTCTAAGCTCTGAAATCCGGTGTGTGAAAAGAGCAGGGAGGAAGAAGAGGGAGAAAAAGCAGTTGAGAACTCAGACCCAAACACACAAGGGCTCTGCACGGGGCCAGGGTGTAGACTGGGATTCACCAGCGCGGGTGGAAGGGAGCAAAAATGACAGGGGCTGCCCACCCAGGGAGGAAAGAACCGGAGAGAAGTGCAGGACAGAGCAACCCCTGGGGCCAGGGATGAATCCCAGCTCCAGGAAGACTCCCGGGGACACCGTACCTGTAGTACACGGCCAGGTGTCCCTCCTCGACCCTGTGGATGGCGGAGTACAGCAGGAAGACGAGGAGCCCCGTGGCAGCCGCGGCCGCGGCCCCCGCCTGGGCCATGGCCATGCTTGCATCCCCTCCTGGCGCCGGGGGCTCCGCGGGCCCTGCCCTGCCACAGCAACGCCGTCAGCGCCGGGCGGGATCGGCCCGGCACCGCCCTCGACACCGAGGAGACATTCCCGACAAACGGCACGGGCGAGGACAGGGACACGGCCAGGACCGGGACAGCGCCCGGCAGCGGAGGGCGGAACCACCCTCCCCGCACTGGGGCCGCGCAGGAGGGACTGCCCGCCCCCGTCACCGCCCGGGCCCGGCCCGTCCCTGGCGCTGTCCCCGTTCCTGTGCCCTCCCCACCCCGTACCGGTACTGATCCCGATCCCATCCCCGCCCCTATGCCCATGCTATCCTTCTCCCGCCCATATCCCTATCCTGTACCTGCCCCTATCCCTACTCCGTTCTATACCATACCTTATCCCGTACCTATTCCAGTCCCTATCCTGTACCTGTTCCCTATCCCAATCCCCATCCCTTATCCCAATTCCTATCCTGTCCCCTATCCCTTATCCCAACCCCTATCTATCCCAATCCCTATCCCTTATCCCAACCCTTATCTATCACTTCTCCCTGTCCCTTATCCTAA